>JAODAL010032798.1:0-46432 GCA_025379985.1 Phyllomedusa bahiana
GAGTATTGGGGGGCGGCCCGTCCCACCCAGACTTTTGGGGCCGGGCTCCATAAAAAACCCGACCCGACTACAAAGCAAAAAACTGCTCAGCAGCACTAACTGTTGCTGGCATCAAGATAAATGGGTTTTTTATATCACCGAGGCCAGCCACCTCGGTGATAAATACCTTCCGTCTATGACGGTACCTCTGACCCTTCTACATCTCCCATAGACTTCTATTGTAAAAACGTCCTGCTGTCTACACTGAGCTTCTTTTTTCTGCTCGTTTTTTACTGGTCGTCTTTTGCAACATGTTCTAAAAAACGCCAGAGCAGGGCAGAAAATTTATTACAGGAGTCTATGTAAAGTGCCGGACGTCTTTTGGCGCGTTGTTTGGCGTGGTTTCTCAGCATTTTTTGCCACGTTTTTTCAATGAAAACCCTCCCAGGAGACCCAAGTCCCACCTATAGTGGGTGTTAATACAGGTTATACCTTATCAATTTTGCAATACCTTGTCCTTGTTTGTACCGTTCTTAATAAAATGATCATGCTATGGTCGCTAACGATATTTGCACAACTCACATTTTTTTCGCAAAAATTACATTTTTTTTTTCAGATTATGGAGCTAAAATCCTTTTTTTTTTTCCAGATTTTGCCGCTAATAAAGTTATCTTGCTTCTGACGCTAAAAATACCTTTTTTACGGATTTTGGCACCAGAATCTTTTTTTTACGGATTTTGGCACTAAAATCCTTTTCTTAACATATTGTGGCGCTAATAAAGTTATCTCGTTTCTGACACTAAAAATATGTTTTCTACAGATTTTGGCGCCGGAATCAGTTTTTTTATGGATTTTGACGTTAAAATCCTTTTCTTAACAGATTTTGGCGCTACTAAAGTTATCTCGCTTCTGACGCTAAAAATATGGGGTTTTTTTTACGGATTTTGGCACTAAAATCCTTTTCTTAACATATTTTGGTGTTAATAAAGTTATCTCGCTTCTGACACTCAAAATACGTTTTTTACGGATTTTCACGCAAGAATCCGTTTTTTTATGGATTTTGCCGCAATAATCCCTTTCTTTCCAGATTTTGGTGCTAATAAAGTCATCTCACTCCTGATGCTAAGATAAGTTTTTTTTACGGATTTTGGGATTTTGGCGCCAGAATCTGTTTTTTTTTTTTACGGATTTTGGTGCTAAAATCCTTTTCTTTACAGATGTTATCTCACTTTTGACACTAAAAATATGTTGGTTTTTTTACGCATTTTGGCTCCTCTAAAGCTATCTTCCTTTTGTTGCTAAAAAATATGTTGCTTTTTTTAAGCATTTTGTCACTAAAAATAAAATTTTTTAACAGCTTTTGCCGCTAAAATACGTTTTTTACGGACAGAAAACTCAGTTTCATGAACGTTTTTAGTAATTAGTTTTCGGGTAGTTTTTTGTCCCCTGCAGTGTAGACATAGCCTAATACGTTCTTTGACAGGTGCCACTGTAAAAAAAAATAATCAATGTTATTTATGTTACTTGTAAGTCAGTGATTGGTGCATATAATCTTATTTGTGCTAATTAAATTTAAAGCGGTATTTTAACCACATTGCTAAGCCTTAAACATATAAGCAAGGGTAAATAGAGACTATTACCAATGTCATTGCTGTTCTGATTTTGCTTCTTTCCAGAGCTAGAACAGATCTTCTGCTTGTATACACAGAATTAAAGTGCAGTAATATTATATTTATAGCAATTCCAAATGACTGATAAAATAATCTGTTGTCCTTAGTCTATATTATACAATATTATTATACAATATTATACAATATGTCCTTTAACTTTGGCTATGAAGTCTAAAGAGTAAGAAAGTGAACAAAAGGTATAATGAAAAGTAATACAAATAGTTAAACAAAACTACTGAAATACAAGTCTGTTCGACATTAGATACATTTGGGTTTGTATTTGTACTTATGACAGCAGGGTCACACTTTTTCAAAGGGAGTAACTTGAAAAAACGAGTATAATGGGTTTCTTATGCAGAAGAAAATGAAAGCTCTCTTTGCTGCTTCACCTATTTTCTTGTCAAAAGTCTTTGGGCAAAACTTAATAATGAATAAAATGCTTTGCAGTTTTTCAAAAGAGTTGTATTATTTGAAGTCAAATTTGAAAAAAAAAAAATGGAATACAGAATCCTGAGATAATGCATAGCAGGGATAAAGAAAAAATCGGCAGAATGTTCTGGTTATTTAACTGTGGGGCCTCCTTACATACAACAACACTGTTCCCTAGGGGACAAATCAAACTGTTTTCAAGTGCTTTTGAAATCCTGTGTTACTTTTTTTTATACTAACGCTGTTTCTTCCAGCCAATTAAAATACTCCATCTCACTTTGAATAGCTGTAGATTTACTTCCTATTTTTCATAAGAGTAGTTGCCATCTAAAGGCCAAGCATGATTGCCTTTCCCAGAAGAGTACTAACCATCTTTAGCAGACAACTGATCTTCTGCTTTAAAGCAGGTCTGTTCTCTGCAATGGCCACTTTCAATCTTGAGCCTCTGGGTTTAATCTCCATTACAGGAGTGTAAATAGTGTGCCCTCAGTAATGGAAACAATATTTATACTTTAATGCCCATACATTCTTCCTGGTAGACATTTCATTGCACTTTCTGATTTAAAGGTTGCCAGTGGGTAGTGTACAGACCAGAACTGCACATTTAAATGCATTGTAAAAGTATTTATTTTAGCAGTAAATAACACATTTGGTGAATAGGGATAAACAAACCAAGCATGTAATTTTTAGTGATGCATGTGTGTGTGTGCAATTCAATTTACACTAGCTCTAATATAGACTCCAATGAAATTTGCTGATTTTTAAAATATTTGTTTTCAGTTGCACATTTTTTTGTTTTTCAAAAACCTTAGCACAGGTGAAAAGGAATGGAAGGAAAAATCCCCTCTTAAAGGAAAAGTATCACCTATCTTTCTGTTACGTATTAAAACTAAATGTTGAACCTTTTTCTAATTTGTTTTGGCATCATGAATATGTAATTTTATTCCTTTATTCTGTGCATAATTATGTCAGAGATACCATCCCTTGTTTTTTTTTTTTTTTTTTTTTTAAGAGTTGATATATTCCTCCAGATGTGAAGAGGGGAAAGCGAGATTATATGGCATCCAAGAGCTATTAAGAGATCTTTTGTAGCTAAAGTTCATGCTGTGCTGACCCATTGATCAGTTAGGACCACCAAGTTATCAATGTCTTTATTTTTAAGCATGCCAATAGGCTAATTTTCATGTTGTTTGCCAATATTTATGGGAGGACTAGCAAAGCAACAAAACTAAATAGACAAAGGGAAACAGAAACAAATTGTTCTGGATCCTTGCTCTGTCTCTTCCAGAACTGAGCCAATTTGGAGATAATGTTGGCTCCACTCCGCCTTGTCTTCATTATGTTGGCAATCAAATTCTCAGAAATGGTAGCATACATCGTGCGGGGGGAGGGGTGGAGGGCTTCTTTCTGAAAGCATCTGTCATAAACATATGTTTATGTGTGGGGGGCATACATCATGTGTGCATTAGCCACAGCAAATAAATGTAAACTTTGACCCTGATAGTGAATTCAGATTGCAGCAGAATCACCTGCCCTTTCTTTATTAGGTGGCTCAGAAGTACAGCATGCTGGAGAGGAAATCACAGGAATGTGGTTGCATAGATAACAAAGTACTTCTGTGGTGTATTGTAACAATACAACAGTAAAATGAACCCTCTTTGAGGAAGGGAAAAGTGCACCCTATACCAATAGATACAATAACTGTGTAACCTGTGTATGTTAGCATACTTCTCACCCCCTGCCCAGGTGTATAGGTGGCCATGTAGTTACCAAGCCCCAGAGACAAATGGTCTCTCTATTACATAGAGCAAAAAATCTTTTTTTTCAGTTCTTTGACATGAGGTGCAATGTTGAACTTTCAGTGACCAGTATGAGATAATGTGAGAACGAAAACACCAAATTTAATACACCTTCTTCCCATTCACACCTGAGACCTTGTAACACTAACAAGTCACATGACACCGTGGAGGGAATATGGCTAATTGGGCACAATTTGTCCATTTTCTCTTAGGGGTGTACTCACTTTTGTTGCCAGCACTTTAGACATTGATGGCTGTGTATTGAGTTATTTTGAGGGCACCTCAAATGTACACTGTTATACAAGCTGTACCCTGACTACTTTACATTGTATCAAAATGTAATATCTTTAGTGTTGTCCCATGAAAAGATGTGATACAATATTTACAAAAATGTGAGGGTCTGTACTCACTTATGTGAGATAATGAATTAATAGATTGGGCTTTAAAAGATGCAGTGTTTCCAATTATGTTTAATTATTTACTGTTTTATTTGTAAATTGGGTAAAGGGTCTGTCATGTACGCTATTCTGTAATAATAATATACTGCAAAATAGTGTACAATTACAGTTCATATATTATACCCTGTATCTGGCAAGATGTACAATTATGAGAATGATGGCAGGCCTGGAGACCTTCATTAGGTTCCTGACTGCTATGACTGCCAGGTAGCGCCCCTTAATTGTGTCACAGGGTAACTAATTAGCAGACGGAAGAGGAAATCCCCTCTCCTACAAACTGGCTACACACTGCACTGACCGCGGCATCTAAATATTTAAATAGCTGAGATCAGGTGCCAGCTATAACTAAAAGCCACTATCTGCTTTGTAAGACTAACCTCCTGAAACTGTATGTTTTTAGGGAAAAAAAAGAGTATTGGATAGGAGCCTAAATTGAAAAGAAAATGTGATTCCTGAGGAAAGGAAGCACTAACTTATGTGTGCATGGTTGAATTAATGTAGTAGAAATCTAAGGGCAGTCCTTTGTAGACTTAATCAGTTGAGTGCTTCTGCCTTTTTACTTCCGTTGTTCAGTAGAAATTTCAGCAACCAGACCCTCACAAATCCAAACTTCTAATGTCACTATTTCATGTCAGAAGTTTTATTAAATTAAATTTAATGTACATTTGAATTATACTTTAGTGCAGCTTCACACATGTCAAAGTTAGGTCACTGAAGTCAGGGGAAATTCGACCTAACCTTTTTTCATTTAGCTCTTCTATGTATTTGTGTGTTTTCATTATACTTAAAGAGTTCAAAAAAGATGTATACTAACTGGACATTTTGCAATCTACTTCTCCAAAAGGCAATTGCTATTAAGCTTGCTTTATCCCAACTTAGCTCTTCAGTAAAACACATTATTTCATAAAAAAATATATATTTAAATGTAAGTTTGTAATGTCAATATGTAAGTAATGTAAGTTGTTATTCTCTGAAAATATTCCCATAGGAATGCATATCTAAGTTGCATCAAAAGTCCATCTATAGAGTACCTAGCTCATCAGTGCATCACAGAGGGAGAATATTGATCTCACTGAGCACCTTGTACTGATGTTTTACTTTAGGACTCACCATGTGTTTTACCAGACAGAAACAGCTGATTGTAGAAAGTACTATAATCAACTCATCATAAGGTAACCTGTTTTCTAAACAGCCAAGTAAAGCTAAGGTAATATTCGAGTAGGAAAGGGTATATACTGTATACCATGAAGACAGAAAACATAACTGCTATGAGGCCTTTGGAGAGAAGTGGTCCAGTTTTGGATAGTCCCATTCCATTTTAACTTGGAAGAACAAACCTTTCCTCTCAAAAAAACTTCCTTTTTTGCTAAAGTAAACTTTTTTTTCTCGGTTACTAAACTTAATAAAATAATAAGCGAGATCATTTACTCTTTTCAATGGGTTCTTCTATGTTACAAATAGGTCAACAATGCCAGTAAGCATACAGTCATATGAAAAAGTTTGGGCACCCCTATTAATCTAAATCATTTTTAGTTCTAAATATTTGGGTATTTGCAACAGCCATTTCAATTTGATATATCTAATAACTAATATTGCACATTTTGTGTTAGTACAATAAACCTCATTTCAATCCAGAAATATTACTGTGTCCATCAGTTATTAGATATATCAAATTGAAATGGCTGTTGCAAACACCCAAATATTTAGAACTAAAAATGATTATGATTAATAGGGGTGCCCAAACTTTTTCATATGACTGTATATCTGTATGACAATAACACATGGTATATTTGAAAGGTATTTCACCCCCTAAACTGCCAAAAATTAACTTTTCTCCACTCAGAATAATTTTCACCAACCAACCACTATTTAAAACATATTTCTTTGTATAGTAGATTTGGAAATGGTGTGTTATACAATAATTCAACCCCTAAAACTGCAGAAATTAACTTTTCTCCACTCAGAATAATTTTTACCAACCAACCACTTTTAGAATATATTTCTTTGTATAGGAGAATTGGAGGCAGTGTGTTATAAAATGATTTCACCCCCAAATACTGCAAAAACTAAAATTTTGGGTACTGAGATGATTATGTGAGTATGATGTATATGAGAATTAGTCGTTATGTAAGTCTGCAAATGTCACTAAATGACAACTTCTGGGTGTGGGAAAGATGCAGCCAGTAATACCAAACTCCCTAATTATTGCTGCCTATGGAGAGGAAAATTCTACCTAACTAAGAGCAGTCTATACAGTATAGAACGTGAGCTGGAAGTGGTGATCTGAATGCAATACAGTGAAATATATATAACATGGTCATGTGATTTTAGCAACCAACGAGAGCCCTAGACCACAGGGAAGATGTTTTGACACTTCTATGTGCTCTGCACTGATTGGATGGCCGCCAAAAGTGTATAAAGGTGCTAAAATGTATGAAAATGGCGTGTCGAACGCGATTTAGAACCAAACTTTTAATAGAATGAACAGTAAAAAGTTCAGTTCTATTCAAAGTCTAGAACATCGAAAAGTTCGACTCGAACTTAACTTTTCACAAACAGTTCAGTCAACACTACTCACTAGCATTAACGAATTTGTAAAAATATGTATTTGCAAAAATATGATTCATTTGCTCACAACTAATTAATATGACATAATTATGTTTATTTGCAAAATTGCCCTCAGTAATACACCCGTAAAAACTTATAGTGATGTATTGTATGCAAAATATATGCAAATGTTCTCCTACTCCACAGCAATGAGCTGCGACATTTTAATGCAGGTCAATAATGAATATAAACATCTTGTTATACCCCAACAAGAAATACCAGTTTTTGACTGAATACACATTAAATGGTAGTGCCTACTAATTTGGGGGATTTTCTAAGCTACATACATATGCATTAGGTTGTGACTCGTAGTACTAAGCACATATGTTTTAAATTCAGTCTTGGTAGATTTTTTATGACCTCTCATTTAACGGTTAATCAATGAGTAACATTAGTAACAGTTAAATATTTTATGCGTGAAAGCAACCATTAACAGTTAACAGTTTATGTAGAACCTCATCCTGCTACATGGTAACAAAGTAATTCATGTGAATGCAGGCAGAAAACAGTAGACGTTTAATTGCACTACATCTTTAATAGGTGTAATAGCCATTCACATTATATATGCAGTAATTAAGTAATACCGCATTTAGCTCCAAATCATGCATACAAATCACGCTGTGTTTGCACAGCCATAAATAACCTCTCAGTTAGGTTGTTGGGCTAATAACTATATTCGACAAGTTAGACTGTTCTTGCTAGAAATGAAACGGGTATTCAGGCAAGTACTGCTTGCCTGTATGCTTTCAATGTAAAACATATAAATTTCACTACATGTGGAATTCAGCTCAATAGGAAATTTTAGATCTGGGATTTAGGTGGTATTATTTGCTCACCGTATTGCAGGAACTACAGCAATTTGCTTTTAACTGATTATCCCATTGAACAAACAAGATCCTTTTAAAAACTACCCAGGGGCTTGTTTATGCAACACTGAAATCTGAAATCCTGCTGTTTCATTGCAAATGCAATCACTGTAAAACTTTTTTTAAATTTTTTTTTCAAGCAGTAAATATATTATTACCAGGATTAAAGTAAAAGAAAAATTTGTTTTGAAATGAAAAACCCCATTTCACTTAAATTAGCCCCCAATTTGCTGAAAATTTTGGCTGATTAAAATTTGTTTAAAAAGATGGAAAAATTACAGGAAAAAAAAGCATTTCCTCTGAAATGGGTTTTTTGCAATGGAGATTAAATAGAGTACAGTATATAGTTTAGAAGGTGGGGGAACCCCTGGCAAAATTTTTAAAACCGGCTCAGTCAGTTTTAAGGCTTTTTTTGGGGTCAGTGGCCAAACTATACAAAATACAACACATGCTTATGTACATGTTTGACTGTGAAACATTCTCATTTTACACAGCAGTAGTGAGCAACAACTAGAATTTAAATTTTTTTTTAACTTGAAATAAAGGGTTTTTATTTTGTATATTTTTTTTATTTTTTTAACCCTTATCTAAGTTTTAAAGGGTTTGGGTATGGCCGCTGAATGCTTTTACTACCATCTGGTTGCTGCTGTAATTTTGTGTTAGGGAATTTGTTTTGCACCTCAGCCATAACAGCCTAACCTAGTGTTCAAGTCAGTAGGTAAATGATTTGCTGCCTAATTTTTGGTATTGTGCATTTGGAGGGGTGGCTGCATCCATCTTAGTTTTGGACTTTTCCCATCTGCACTGAGGTTCTTATAATCAGTGTGGATGGAGCCTATTGAGCTAAATGTATAGCGGCTTTGGCCCCAATGAGAGAGTAGAGTTAGGGACCCACCTGATGATTTTACCCGGTTTTGTGGGCAAACACAATTTGATCAAAATGTATTCTAATACCTCTATTTCATAAATGTAAAAAAATATAGCAGTAATAAAGTTTAAATGTTCTATAAATTCAATCGTTATAGGGGTTTTAGTGCCTGCTGGGTGCTGTTTTTTATTTTTGGGTGTTAAATACATTTATGAAAATCTTTTTTGAAATTTTTATGGCCTTATTTTGCTACCCACAAACGGGGACAAGGTTTTCTAGTCCCAAGGAAATTTAAACATATATTCCCATCAATGGAAAAAAAAGGGCCCACCCCAAAACCCAAACACCATTTTTTTGCCTGGGATAAAGTTGTGATCTAGGCATCGCAAACCTTCCCCTTCCCCCAATTCCTAGGGCCGACTACACAATTTTTTTGAAAACCCAGCTGTCTTTCAAAAAGTGCAATATTTTTTTAGTGCATATATAGGATGTTTAACTAATGGTAAATCATTGGATATTCTGGCATACACAAAATCCCCTCCCCAATCAAAGAAAAAAGGGTTGAAAGTTTTAACCCCCGCAGCTTCCCTTCTTATGGCTAAAAAGGGTTCACCGTTTAATATTTTTTCATTGTATTCTATTTTTGTTAGGCAAAAAGCGGGTTCTTAAATCAGGCACATTCACATTTAAAAAACGCGCAAAAAAATTTTGGGCTCTTAATTAGTGTTGAGCGATTTTTATCGACAAAGTTGAAATCGGAAAGGTTTTTTATGGTGATAAAAAATTTTCCAAAAACAGCATAATTTAAGGTTAAAATCGAGCATAAACTATTAAGATCGCGTTTTTTTCGGGGGTTTTCCTGAATTTTGGCGGCCACAAATCAGATTACAAAATAGAGCAGGGGGGAAAATTGTGTGTGCGCCGCCCTTTACTGGGATGTGAGGGGTTGCGATTGGCGGGAAAAACCCAAATGCCCCTCTTTTACAAGAACAGCGTTTCCGTTTCAGCCTCATTTCTCTCACGTCCAAAGGATAACCTCCTCTCCCTTTGTGGCCAAACAGCTCAGCAAAATTTAAAGCAAATTTCTGCACAAAAAACCTCTACTTTTAAAGCTGTGTTTCCCTTAAAATTTTAGTTATATTAGAGTTTTGAAGTTTTTTATGTAGTTAGCTATAGAATTTTAAAGCACATCTACCCTGAAAATTCACGGGGGGGGGCCCCGGGGGGGGCCCCCGCGGCAACACAACAAGCCTATCTATAAAGAACACGGATAAAGTTCCCCAAAGATTTAGTGTAGACATTGTAGTGGAATATCTTTTTTTATTAACATTTGCTATTGAAATATTTCCTGGATTTTTGGGCGGGGCCTGAATTTATATTGGATACCACATTTCAATTAACTGCATCTCTTTGTTAGGTGCAAAACTCCACTTTTTTTAAACAGTATACATTTTCAGATATTTGTTCTTTTAAAAATTTTTAAAAACCCATTACCCCTGGACTGTGATAAATCCCCCTTTGCAGTTAAATTAAACCAAATCCAGCAATTTTTGGTATTTAAAAGAAAAAAACAGTTGTTTTTTAAAAAAAGCCAATTCACAAAAAAAAATCAACCCACAGGTTAAAATAAAAAAGGTTTTCAAAAAAAAAAACCGTTTTTTTTTTTAACCAAAACCTTAAAACAAAGTTTAAACCCGGGAAGGGGTTTTTTTTTTTGGAACTTTTGCACACCCGCATTGTTTCCAATTTTAAACCGAAAAAAGGGGGAAAAAAAATCCTTTAAAAACGTAAATTTTTTTTAAACCCCCTTTGAAAAATTCAAAATTTAAAAATTAAAACCAAAAACGGGGAAAATTGAAAGGGGCAAAAAATACCGTTATTTTTAAAACCCAAAAAACCTTTTTTTTTAACCCCAGTTTAACTTGTTTAAAAAAAAATTTCCCCCTTGAAAAAACCAAACCCAAAAAAACATTGTTTTTTGTTTGCCCCCGGTTTTTCTTTCAGAAATCCACGAAAAATCTTAAAACAGAATTCTAAAATTCACCACAGGTGAATTGAAAGGTGCAAAAAAATAAAAGGTTATTTTAATCCCCAAAACAAAACAGTTACGTTTTTTTTGATTTTTTGCACACCCAGGTTTTTTCATTGAGGGCGCATCCACGTAAATCTTAAAACCAATTCTATATTCACCAAAAGGTGAATTGAAAGGAGCAAAAAATCCCCGGGTTTATTTTTACCAAAAAACATAACAGATACGGGGTTTTTTGGACTTTTTGCCCAGTCCAGATTTGTTGATAGACACCTTGCATTAAAATTTTGAATCCAAAAAATTTTTGTTTTGATTAGGGGGTTTTTGAGAAAGTTTTGGTTTTGGGCCGTTTTTAAAATGCAGGTGGTAAAGCGGGGAAAAGAGGGGGAAAAGGCACAGGGGGTTAGGGGTTACAAGGAAAAGGGGCCCCTTCCCGTCTGGCGACAACACGCATGCCAGGGGAATCGTCATTCCCAGGACCGCCCAGGCCTGTCATCGCTGGGCGGGGCCCTTGAACAAGTAACAAACATCCGTCGCCAATCTGCCCTTCATTTGGTTAATGCAACCTCATCAAAGCATCTTCCTCCCGTCCCGCAGTCAGGGCCAAAAATTCTTCAACAGCATTATCACATCCCCCAAACCCTGAAGCAGCCCAAATGTCAACTCGTGTACCCACCATTTGGGATAATCCATTGCTGGGCCCTTGATGACAAAAAGGGGTTGGGGTTCAGAAGGCATTTAAAAGATAAAGGGGAAATGATTTATTTGCTCTAAACCCCATTACGATGCCATCAAGGGGGTGAAGGAACCCGGGTTAAATCGGCAAAAAATCCCGGGGTGGGGAAAACCCCCTTGCAGTCCCCCCTTGCTTGTACCCGCAGCTTCTTTTGCAAAAGTCAGGACCCCAAAGTCACCTTTTGTTGAAAAAGAGATGATCCCGACATTGCGGATCCATCCGGGGTTTTTTTCCCGCAAAATTTTGTTTTTGAGCGTTCTTCGGGGACGGGAGGAAGACGATGGGGTATTTGGTCAATAGGGGTGCCCCGCCAAAAAAAGGGGGAGAGGGCGGTCGCAGAATTCCCTGAAATTTTCCCCACCCAAAGGTCAGCGCAAACCCCGCCCCCGTTTAAACGCCGTCAAAAAGGTCCGGGGACCTCCCCCAAGCCGGGGCCTTTTTTGACCAACCCTCTGATTCACCCGCGATGTCAAAATGCCCCCTTTTTTCCGAAAACCGCATAAGTAGAGGGAAAAAACCTTGTGGTTAACCACCACCAACCTTCTAGTCACATTTAGCAATGCATGAGTTGAAATGGAGGGAACCCCTTTGGGCCCAAAAAAGGGCCCGACCGACCCCAGGGCCTCCCAAACCCTTGTCCACCCTCTGCCTCCCCCCATCCTCCTTTCCCCCCCACCACCAAGGGGGTTTCCCCACTGCCCACTTTTCTCAGAGTCATGATCAGGGATCAGCCTCCGCTTCAACCTCCACCCTCGCCCGAGTACCACCAGCACCACCCGAGACCCATCCTACCCCTTTTCCTTCCGCCCCGTTTTACGACCGCACGCCGTACAGCGACCGTCAAACACCAGCCTTCTGTCCTTTCCCGGTTTGGGGGCAGAAAAAAACACTTTTAACCCCAAAACCCTTTCCCCAAAACCAAAAAACCTGAAATTTGGGGATTTCCAGGCTTTGGGCCCGGGAAAAAATTCCTTTCCGTCTGGGGGACACAGATTGGGTTTTCCGCCACTCAAAGGGGGGTCGCCTGCCCCCAATACCAATGCCGAGCAGGAATTTTTCTTTGCCCCGAAAAACCCCTCCCTCCCTGGGGCCCCCACGTGTCATCTAAAATTTCAAGCCGTTGTCTGCATCTGTGTCCGGAAAAGTCCATCTCACCACCGACACATTGGGCTAGTTTAAACACGGCCCAAAGGGCCCCTATATCTCCCGTGACAGCTCACTGGGGGACTGGGGGGATTCCCTGGGGGGGACGGGGGCTCTCAGGCTTGGCGCAGCTCTTCAAAACCGCAGGGATGGTGCAGGGCTCTTTCCCCCAAGGTTCCCCTGTTGGGCATCACGGCCCAGAGCACCAGGGCCCTGGGTTTAAATTTAAACTGCCTTGGAGACCGTCCACACACAGGGTCAGGAGCTTTTGGACGGTCACAAACAACGAGAAACCCAGCCTGGGGTGGGTGACAAGAACCTTGTTTCCAGGGAAGGGGTGTGGGGATAACGGGCGAAATCGCCCGGCCCCCTTAAAAATCGGTAAGGGTGGAGCACATCCCTTTCCTTTCACATGTCATAAACCCGTCTCCAGAAATTTCTAAAGAGCTACCCGGTCCCCGGACTTCCTGCGAAAAGGTTTGAGGGCCTTTGGGTTTGCACTTCCGCCCGCCCCCCCTCTTCGTCCCCCCTGGCGTTGCAGCGGGCCCGCACGGCCTCCCCGTCAACCGTTCATTTTTGACCCTGGAACACGCGGGAAATTTCCCCCCTCCACAAGCTCCCCGATTGGGGGCAAACAGCGCAATGCCATTTTCGGTACAAGTGACACATGGGGCCCCGACAACAGCGGGGCGGACCTTTGGGGGGTTGAAACCCCCGAGAGTGGAAAGGGAGGTGGAAAAAAGCTCTGCAAACCCTCCTTGCCAATTTTTTTAAGAAGCCACCAAAATGGTCAGTGCGGACAATGCCCTTGTCAGCAAGACTTTGGGGGGGATCTTAGTTTTGGAACGATGTTTTTACCCCTCTGAAACAACCGGTCCCGCCACGAGGAAAGGAGACGAAAACAGACGGGCACGGGGCCCTTTTTTCTCCCTCAAATCCAAAAAGGCCCACAGTTTTTTACATTTTATCGGTCTTCAAATTTGGCAAGGGGGGTTGGGGGTCCGAGCTAGTGGGAAAGGTTTGGGGCAAAAAAACTCTCAGGGGGCATCACTCAGCAATCAGGGCTTGTTTAAGCTGTGGGCCCGGGGGAAACGAGGAAGGAAGGAAGAGGAAATTCCCAGACCCAAAGTTTTCCGCGTCCCGCCTTGGAAAGAGGTTGGCGCGAATTTAGGGGAGGAGGGAAGATGAGGAAATCAGTTTTTTCTAGTGCCCCCGACCCAGAGGCTTGGGGAAAACAAGGGTCCATCTCTTTACATGAGTGCTTTTGGGTGCCCATTTCCTCCAACATATCCCGCATTAAGGGAAACAAAATGAACAACAGTTAAATTTGGGGGCCACCCTCCTGGATCCCCGGTACAAAACAAAACTCGCCTTTTCCTTTCCCCCCACCCCAAAAAGAGAGTAAAAAGCGGGAAAAGGAGACCCTTTTCGATTGATCAACTGGGGACCCTCTGTTGGTCTGCTTTAATTTTTCCCCCAAAAGTCACGGGGAAACAAAAAAAATCAGCGACTACAGCAGTAGAGTGCCAATTTTGGGGTAGCGGCAGCAGCAGGCCAAAGGGGGCGGAAAACCTAAAGGGTGACCTTCCCCCGGCAATCTTTGTTTACCCCCCTCACCAAAGCATGCAATTTCAGGGGACACATCCAAAACACAGAATCAGCTTAAGATCATGTGCACGACTATCTGCGTCTCCCCCCAACCCAAAAACCCATTTTTTTATTTCATGTTTCCCACCCAATAACTTCTGGGTTTTTCCCAAAAAGGACGAATGGGCCCCACTGGCTCGCACGCCATAGAGGTGTTTGTTTCCCGCCCCGCACCAGCGTCATATCTGACGGACCTTTAGCACAGCTTTGGGGGTTTTTCATTTCGACAAACCATCCGGGTTTTTCCCCCAGAAAAAATTTGGGTCGTTTTACCCTTTTAAACAAAAGAATCAGGCCCTGGATCTCTGATGATTTTGGGCCCCCAATTGCCGAGGTTTTACCGATTAGTTTTCCGTCTACTTTCAATTTCCTTTTCAAACAGAAATGGGCCTTTGAAAACTTTTTTTTAAAAAAGATAATTTTTTACTGCCCCAAGGGGGCTGAAAAAAAGCAATTTTTTATTTTTAATTTTTTGGGGTCAATTTTTTGGGGATTTTGAAATCAGCAATTTTTCCTTTAAAACCAAAGGTTTTTTCCCCCCAAATTTTAAACAAACAAAAAAAATTTTTGGGTTTTCTTAAACAGGGAATTTTGGGCCTTTCAAAATGGCCAAAATGGCCCCCCCCAAAAAGGGTAAAAACTTTTTAAATTTTTTGGGGCTTTTCTTTGAAATGCCCGCAATACTACAGGTCCTATTTTAAAAAAAAAGTTGTTTTTTAAAGACAATTTTTTTCTTCAAAAATTGTCCCAAAAGGGTCAGGGTTTATGTTTTTAATTTTTTGGGGGAATTCCCGTGACATGCAGCTATACAAAAGGTCCATTTTAAAAAAAAGTTGTTTTCTAACAGACATTTGTTCTACACAATTGACCAAAGTGGCTCCAGGGTCTTGCTTTGAATTGTTGGGGGCATTTTGCTGTGACATGCAGCAATACTACAGGTCCTATTCTAAAAAATGTTGTTTCTAACAGACATTTGTTCTTCACAATTGTCAAGAGTGGCTCAAGGGTGATGGTGCTGTCAGAAACAGGAATAGGTAGGACACTGTTAATGGACACATATTGCAAAATGACTGTTTTTGCAAGATCTTTAACATAGCTATCAATCCCTGTATTGAGACAACCCATTTAATACAATGAAAAAAAGAGAAACAAAGACATGGTGGGATTCCATCCTATTTTAAAAATGTGTTTTCTAGAATTAAACTACTAAAAAACTTGCATGTACAAAATAGCTGGTAAAAAAATTCCCCTGAATTGTACAAGAGAGGTACAGGAAAAACTTGACCAGATGTAGGTTATTCAGAGTACATGGAGTATAAAGCACGGACAGAGAACAAAGTACAAGAGACAATTTCCTCCAGCACGTGAGTAAAATGAGAAAAAGAATGCCAAGCAAAAGGGCACCTGGGTGTAACAGGAGCATTAACCACCAGTATTTCCAAGTGAAGCTCAATTGGTCCGCACTCATACGGAGGGGCAAGCGCTACCCAGGTCTTGACTGTGTACTGAGGAAGGCTGGAGTTCTCACACTTCCGCTTCCGCACTCTGCTTCAGCACGACAGTTTTTGTTGCTGCGTCATCAGGCATTTTAACCTGCGTGTTAATAGATGACGGACGCCAGCATGGGCTCTCACCGCACCCACTGTAACTCCGGCCCTGGGTCATGCTGTGCACAGGACAGTTCTAGTCAATGTCCAGTTCAACTAAAATGGTGGTTGAAAGACTCCTTTTTTCCGGCACTTTGTAATCTGGGTCAGACAGGTTTAATGGTCATACTGTGGCCCAGGACAGGGACAGTATATGTCCATGTTCAACTAAAATGGTGGTTTGAAAGACTCCTTTTTCTGGCACTTTTTAAACTGTGGGTCAGACGGTTTAATGGTCATTCTGCGGTACAGGACAGATATAGTTAGTGTCCAGTTCAACTAAAATGGTGGTTGAAAGACTCCTTTTTGCGGCACTTTTTAAATCTGGGGGTCATGCAGTTTCGGCTCATGCTGCGTTCCAGGACAAGGATATTCCATTACAGTTCAAGTAACATGATGGTTCAAATCATACTGCCTTCTGCACTTTTTAATTTGTGGGTGATGCAGGTTTAAGGGTCATGCTGTGGTACAAGACAGGGATAGTGAATGGTCTGTGACTTTTTTTCTGTGACTTAATAACCTAAGTGTGTTGCCTAAGATGTAGCACGTATACATTTGACGGTTGCGGATGTTAATTTCAGCTTCTCCAGCCTTGTTTGGGTGTAATAATGAAGGTGTTGTTGCTCTCCCATAGACTTTCATGGTAATCGCTCATAATCGATGCTCACTATCGAAAAACCTTATCGATAGCGGGCGACTATCGATCGATCTAGATAGCCAACGCAATCGCTCAACACTATGTATTACCATTTGGAAGAAGCACCCATGTTACATTTTTTTTTTTTAATTATGGTTCAGTTCAGTGATTTACTGACTAAATTCGGCACAGCATAACAATCAAATTCCAATATAATGTTATTGTTGTAACTACTGTTGTAGTTATGGTACTTTACAAGTAGGTATCATTCCAATAAAAGATTTAAAAGTCTCATCAAAGTACAAAACAACAATTTAACAGGGAGAGATGGAGCAAAATACTACAATCTTGTATGATATATCTTTGTATTTGTCATTTGCAGTGCTGTTCTGAGTGATAGTAGATATATTTATCAAAGTACACTAAATGGTCACTTTATTAGAGACAAACATCTAATAGCCTGCTGGACCCCTTTTGCCTTCCAAACTACTGGAATTCACCATGGCATAGATTCCACTAAGTATACATATTGGTCCTTGTTCCATTATCACAAATTACATGGAGATACTGACATGCTCTTACCAACCCATTCTACCTTGCCCTAGAGATACTTGAAAACATGCTTTCATATCCCGAGACCAATCCATAACTATACAACAATTTTGCAAAGGTACATTGGCCTGCTGTAAGTGTGCTTCTTCATAATGTGGGAACTTAGTCGTCCATACTAAGCCCTACCATCCAAACATCTATTGACAGGACCAGAGTGTGCCAAGAAAATATTCCTACACCATTATGCCACCTCTACCATCCTGAACTGTTGACACTTGAGAGGAAAGGTTCATTACAGGGGAGTTCCCATAAAGTAAAATCTACTGTACAGGTTGGCCTTCATCTTGCTGTGAGCAGACCGTGCATAAGAAATGAGGGGGATTTCTGAATAAATTGTGTGCGCTTTGCTATATCCGGGAACTCCCGTAGATGTGAATAGAGAGGCAGCCGAAAGCACCGCCCTCCGCATTCCCATGCATGGTTGGCTCACAGCAAGCTGAGAGCTGACTTGTGCAGTGGACTTTACTTAGTGGCCACACGTTCTTTAAATTGTCTGCCCCTGCCCAAATCGGACCCTCTCATCGTCAGCAGACAACTGAAATTTTGATGCGTCTCAACTAATATTGTGTCTTCAGTGCTTGTTTATCAATTTTTGCTGTTTCCCGTAGACAACAATGTTTTGTATTCTGCTGCACGAGAACCTGTTTTGTATTCTGCTGAAACTTGATTTTTTTGTGTACTCCCCTTTTCTTAAGATATTCCTCTAATCCCTCTTTGTTGACAAATAGTTTGGGTCCACAAGATCCCTGTTTTGCTGAAGGTTTTTTTCTTAGTTATACCATTCCCATTTACATTTTACAATGTTGCACAAGAAAATCACACAAGCTTGCTAGTTTTTGAAATACTAGCCCCAGCTAGTCTAGCACCAATGATGAGGCTTTGTGTGAAGTTGCTCAGATTACTTGATTTGCTCATTCAAACATGGTTTTACACTGAAACTGAGCCACAGAACAATTTCCCCTATTGATTTTATGTTGCACTCTAGGGACACATCTAACTTTCATATAGGGAAGCTCCAATTGTGAAAGGGCAGGTGTCTCTAATAAAGTAGCCATATTTTCTAATATAACCAAAGTACAGAACGACTACATGTTCAACAGTTTTGTGAGATCATCCACTAATTTTAATTTAATGTTTATTAATACATTAAATGAGTTTTATAGGATTAGAACATATGGCTGTTTCTTTTTCAGAAATAGCACCTTAGGCTATGTCTACACAGCATATGTTAAAATGCCGTCCGAAATCACACGGCATTCTAGCATCACTGAACTGCAGTTTTTGCTGCAGATTTGCGTTAAAAACCATGTTTGGTTTTTGGAATTGCCATCAGCTTAGTATAAGGAATGCATGGGAATCCAATGGCAATCCTGCTGAAGATCCATTGGAATCCGGCAGATTTTTAAACCAACCAGAAAAAATCCATGCTGTGTAGACATAGCCTTACTGGTCCAAGAGTTGTGTCTATTAAAGAAACTGGAGATAAGGTACAATACCACACACAATTTGTGGGAAGTTGTGCCTCTTTTTGGAAGAATGTAACCATATTTTACTATGTTACATTTTGAAAGTCATAGGTAGAAGCATCACTGGTAGTAGTAATAGTGGTAGAAGTAATAGCAATCTGTTTCTGGTATCATCAACACTAAAGGTGAAGTTTTTAGCATTGAAACTAGAAAATAATTTAATTATTTTACCTTATTTTTTACCCTTGACCCTTAAAAAAGCAAGAAATTGACAATTTGAGGATATACTACATCTAACAGTTATTCTAGATGTGTGTTGAAAGAATCCCATGAGAGCTTTTTACATCGCCTTTCCCTTTGTTATATACAGTCATTTGCATGCTTAAATATATGAATAATTAAAAGAACAATAAGAAAAAAGCTATGGAAGTGGATGAAAGACTCCTTTTGGTAATTTTCTTTTTAAATATTTTGATTAGACAAATAGAACAAGCAATTACAAACACATGCTTCCTCCAAAATAAAAAAGACAGGTCACATTCACTTTTATCCTGACGTCATTCCTAGACAATGCAATTTATGCAATAAAATTTATAAGATATGAGGTGTATAATATATCATGCAGTGTATGTAAGAAAGCATTTTCATGGATATTTTTTTTTACATTTTTCATACCATTCTTGTTTCACATTTTACATCTCCTGTTAAATGAAATCTACATGTTATGAAAATTGTATAGATACCTTATATGTGTAGGGTTTTCTTATCTAATACATGGTCAATAAAATATTGCATGACATATTCACTCTTTCATTATTTATTTCATTTTTATTTTTAAACTTTTTAAACTTTTTAACCCATTAAGAGAAATATTTTGTATAACTTTATTTTATATTTACAGGGTATCAGTATACTCCTGTATGCTATTAAATATTACCCTGTGTCACTTGGATACAGACTGCTTTTAGGGCAGTGCACAGGTTGCTATACAGCAGCACTGGTTAACAGTCAGCCATTGTAGGTCCCCAGGACTGACTGTACAGTTGTTCCCCAGGATTTGATTGGGTCACTGGGAGACCAGGTGGCCTGATCATACAGGAGTATCCCTTTTGATTATGGCACAGTCTTGGACCACAACAATAAAAATGTTACATGGCCGAGATTTGTGCTTTCTCCAATTCAGAGGGTCAGCGTGTCCTCTAGGAATGAAGTTGTTAGTCACAGCTCTGTCCCTAGCACTGATTTGGTGCAGGGAGTCACAGAACCCCATTACTGCAACAAAACCAAAAGAATTTGCAGCAAACCGATGCCCAGTACTGTAAAAAGATTGTGGGCTATCATTAAGGGCTTATATAAAATCTATCCAGATGATCGCTAAAAATAAATATCGTATTATATTTTTCAAGTAACACATCTATGATTTTATACAAAAGGGGTATTCCAAAGCCAATATTTCTTTTTCCTGTTTTAACCACCCAAAAACATTAATTTTGACAACATGTTTGCATATTAAAAAGTCACTATGGACGACATGTATGGTTGGGATTTGCGCCCGATTTCTGGCGAAAACTGCGCCTCACCAGTCCGAATCCACTGTCGGATGCAGTGATGCGGTGTTGGCGCAACCTTCGCCACTTTTGGATGCGCCTAACATGAAGGGGCGTGCAATGGGCACGGTGTGGGCATTCTGGGTCGGGACGCACCACATTCGAATACTCCGATGCATGCGTGATCGCGGGTCGGCAAAGTGCGGCGCACTGCAGCTCCGACAGGCAGACCTCGTTGAATGTGGTCTACCTGAGCCGGAGGAGTCGAAGTGAAGCTAGAATGTAATGGGGCAAAATGTGCTCTAGGTCGACTGTAACAACGGTTGTCTATAAAATTATTTCATTAATAAAGATAAATATCAAAGTTGTCCAAAAACTATTAAATGTATTGTAAAAGTTGAGCATTTAAAATTAAAGGAAAAATATATAAGATCGCAAAAGAAATACATCTCAGCTCTCAGCTCCGTGAGGCATGGAGTATGTTTCCAAAAATCGTTTTTATTAGGTGTAAAACATTATTTGTAAAAGAGTTAAAACCTTCTAAAAAAATAAATAAATAAAATCACTAACAAAAAATCAATAACAGCACAACATCAGGAATTGGGATATTGAAAATTGCCAGGAAATACAGTAATTCAAATTCTGTAAGCGCTTCTCATTGGTCGGCATAAATCAGCCAATCAGAATAGGAGCAACAGTGAACCATTATAACCTATGGAGTAGTATTGACCAATCAAATGAAAAGGCGGGACAGTTCAAAATACAGTAAAAATGCAGAAAAGAGCTGATTGGTTGAACTAGCGGGGGCTTGGCTATCCCGGCCAATCAGAGCACGAGCTACTTTGTCCCATTGTAGTTCATGGAGAGATGGGGGCACTGAAATCTCAGCTCCGTGTGGCATGGAGTATTAGTAAATAAATATTTTTTTTTAGGTGTAAAACATTCTCTGTAAAAGAGCTAAAACCTTCTATAAACATACATAAATAAAATCACTAACAACACGTTTGTCGCTGGGACCGGTGCAACATCAGGAATTGGGATATTGAAAACTGCCAGGAAATACAGTAATTCAAATTCTGTAAGTGCTTCTCATTGGTCGGCAGAGACTTACTGATCAGAATAGGAGCGACAGTGACCCATTATAACCTATGGAGTACTATTGACCAATCAAATGAAAAGGCGGGACAGTTCAAAATACAGTAAAAAATGACGACAAGAGCTGATTGGTTGAGACCAGGCGGCAGATATGAATCCACCAATCATATATAGTGCATCGAGTTTGAGTGGAGCAAGAAGGGCGCGATAGAAGGGCGCCCTAAAAGTTATTACTGTCTATGGGAAATATGCTAGTACTGGGATGGGTTGGGGGGAAGAGGGGCTCGTCCTGCTTAGCCAATCAGCGGGTGTGCTACTTATCGCATAGAGTTCTATGCGGAAAAGAAATGCAGAGCGAGCTCTATTTGTGATTGGCTAAGTTAAAAGAGGCACGATTATTTGGGCCAATGGGAGAGCGAGCGACGCTCTTATGGGTTTTCTAATGCAATCTATAATAAAACTGTACATGGCAGAAATAAAATGATAAGACTCACGAAGTTGTGCCGATGTGTATATAAAATGAACAATAATATGGGTGTAACAAAAATAAACTAATAAATATTAATTCAATAAATTCATTTTTATTTCTTTATTTTCGTTAACCCCATATTATTGATATGTGCCTAAGTCCCGTACTGCACCTCACACACTGGCGAGCCGCATGGAACTTTTCACCGCATGTATGAGCGCACCTCCTCGTGCGGTGAATCTTCCGATCCACGGAGATAGAGGTGAGGCGCAGTCCTTCTGTGCCTCAGTCCCACACTGCGCCTCACACACTGGCGAATCACAGTGGACTTTACACCACATGTATCAGCTTTCACGTTCGAGCGCTCGAAAACGGGCGCTCCGACATGCCGATCTTCATACATGTCGTTCTATGTGTCTAGGGTTCAAATGAGCAATAGAGCCAGTTTGTATATCCTGTTATAAAGCCATGCCATATATTGATCACTTTGTTCTCTTAGAAATTCCACTCACACAGAGTATGGCATGTCGTCATTGAAGTTCAAGGGGCTGGCAGTTGTGATAAATCCACAGAACATGTGTGGTTCCACCACCTTTGTTTTGTTCTATGGATGTTACATATCTGTAGCCATTGGGTTAGCCTGGGGAAGGAGTATACAAAGCATACTAGCTCTGCCAAGTGTTATGTAGCAAAATGCAATCTTCAGCATCTTAGTGAAGCTACTGACACTCTCCACGGCAGGAAGAAGACCATAATTACAACAATGCACCCTCAAAATGATGAGTGCTTAAAAAAAAACTAGTAAATACATATATATTTTTCTCAAAACTGCATTAACTTAACATTGTATGTGTCAAATGCTGTGGGTGTTTGTATCATTCTTTCAGTCAGAAGAACCCTTCAGTAAATCCAAACAAATGTACTTTGCCTTTCATTGATAACAGAGTATAAATTGTAATCAGAAAATAAACACAAATGGTTCTCTCATTTTTAGATTCTGTGCCATGAAATAAGCAACAGCATTGAGTCAGGCCAGAGAGACAAGACTGCAGCTCTTACTTTGATTAGTATTCATGAAGCATTCGACTCCAGAGAGGATTAATAGACTCTGATGCCTAATATCCTGGAGAACAATTAATTTGCCCACAGTTTTGTCATGGTTGAAAGTCAAATGCTGGAACAGATCGATGCGCTGAGCTGCACGTTGAAACAGTACAACCTTCTGCTGGAGCTGAATATTAATTTCTACATCATCATTTCCCTGCCATCACTGGCATCAACCACTTTCTAATACATGTGCAAATGTCTCCTTACTCATATTAAGCCTTTAAGACAGATCTTATTTGATTTATCAAATATCACTGTAAAAATGTTGTTATATTAAAACATTTTTGGTAAATTACATACTATAGTTAATTAAGAGATAAATTAATAAATAAAGTATTTGAGGTTGTGGCAGAACGTATTAAAGTTTTTCTTTGGATTCTATTGAAACTTTAATGTATATCAAAAGAATCTGATTTCGAACAATTTCCCAAAATGTAAAAAACTTCAGCTTTTGACAATGCTTTTGTCACTATTGAAAACACTAAATGGGGGATATTTATTTACAGTAGTGCACTTTGGATTCCAATTGATGTCAAATTTGGGAAATGGAAATTATGTTATGTCCAACATCACTTACACTTTTCATAACATAGGTGTAACCTATGGACCCTAGAAATAGTTAGACAGTCACACCAGAAGTAATGCTTTGGTGGGAGGGACTTTGAAAGGAAAGTTAACTCTAAGAATCCTAACTCAAGCCCTAAGTTAGGGTTATGGTTGTGGTTAGCATCAGGGACAGGGTTACAAATAGGGATAAGGATCAGAGCGTCCCACACCAGAATTTATGGGTGAAATTGAACAAGGCCTATTAAAGCAACACTATTTATTAATTTATTCTAAAACTTTCTACACAAATCTGTGACTTGTCCATTTTGTGATGTTTACATCCTTAAAAAAGAGGTGGATGGGGCTTTGCTTTAAAGAGGAATTTATAACCCATAGCTGACATATGTGGCAATTTGTGGCACACAGTCAGTCAAAGATGCCACCCTGCCCCTCTCGCTGCCTCTCTCTCTAGCTCTCTGTATATGTATTTACTTCAGCGACATCTACATGATAGGTGACCTGATCACACCACCAGACACAGTCATCATTATATTGCATGGACCATAAAGCATCTATGGTGGACGAAAGACCAGTGGTCCTCAGTGCCGTTCAGAGATGAAAGTTGATTTACTCTGAGCAGAAATTATATCCGCCAACAATGCTGTCATGGAGAACGCTATGGTTCAACCATGTCAGGTACCGGTCTGGTACCCTTGCGGGCTGTATAGCACACAGACCACGCTGATGTAAATGGTTACAAATGGTCTGACATGACACTTGGCTGCCACTCACCTCCCTTACATGTGCCTGGAGTTGTGTGGCATTCATCTTCCAGTTCCACAGGGCACTGTTTACAATGAAGATGACATCAATGTGTGATGTGAATTTTGCCATTAAGCTCCTTGTTAGAGATCAGCAAGTTCTGCAAATAGTACTGAAACATTGTAACAGTTGACCCATGTTCAATGCTCTTGCTAAGGGAAGGAGGTTGTTGGCCAAAATCTCAGGATACATGGCCCCTCCTATCCTCCCTTCAATATGGTGCAGGCATTCTGTCCCATTTGCAGAAAAAAAGCAAAGTTTGATGTTTCGTCCCTGGTGTCCTTAGTCAGCTCTTTTGTCTTGGTCATGGTGGAGAGGTTGGATTGTAATTATTTGTGTGGACAGGTGTCTTTTATACAGGTAACAAGTTAAAACAGGTGCAGTTAATATAGGCAATGAGCGCAGAGTAGGAGGTAGTAAAAAAAAAAAAATTAACAGGTCCGTCAAATCCAGAATTCTTGCTGGTTGGTAGGTAATCAAATTAAAATGCAAATTTATTGTTTAAAAATCAGACAGTGTGATTTTCTGGTTATTCAACACATTCAACTCTCTACTCCATCACCTGGCATCCCCTCATACATCTCTCCTCTTTGCAGATGATTAAGCCACTGACTTCCTAAACAAGATCAAGCTCATCAATGAAAGCTTAAACCCACAGTCCTCACTTCCCACCTGCATATTCAGACAATGCTCTTCTCCCTTTACCTGCTTCTCCCTCGTTACTCATGACAAGCTTTCTTCTTTACTCTCCAAATCCAACTTCACTACCTGTAACCTTGACCTAATACTGTCCCACCTTCCCAGACCTCAGTGCTGTTATTATCCCATCCCTCACCCATCTTTTCAACGTATCATTAACCTCTGCCATCTCCCCTTCATCATAAAACATGCCACAATAACATCCATTCTTAAGAAACAATCTCTTGAACTCTCCTCTCTGCACCATCTCACTGCTTTCAAAACATCTTGAACAGCATGTCTATCTTGAACTGTCCTTTCATCTCTCATCCAACTCTCTTCTTGATCCACTGCAAACTAGTTTCTTATCCCATCACTCTGCTGAAACTGCCCTAACCGAAGTCACTAATGACCTAGTAACTATAAAAATCCCACACCACTACTCTATGGTTCTCTTCTTAGATTTGTCCTCTGTCTTCAACACTGTTGATGAGGGTCATAGCTATAGGGGTTGCAAAAGTTGCAGTTGCATCCGGGCCTCTGAGCTAGGGGGCCACAGGCCCCCATCATTACATACTGTGTATCTGTATTGTTGAGTCAAAAAGACCCAGCGTTGCAGCACTATGATTGAAGCATTGGGTCAGAAATAAGTAAAGGGTGAGGGGTGTAGGGGCCGCTGTTTCTGCTGGCAACTTTATAAGTCGACATGGTGAGAGAAATAGAGTGGAACAAAGCAGCAGCCACTAACCACTGTCTACACTCTGTAAACCTCTTGTATTGAGCAGTCACACATGATGGCTGACTGCTCAGCATGACAGACCAGAAATAAATACATATATAATTAACCCCTAAGTGATCACCTATGAACGTTTTGACAGTGGTCACCTCTGTCAGCCATTTAAAAAAAATAGTGTAAAAAAAGAAAGTTTTATTCTAGGGCTCATGAGGCTTTAGCTACACCCATGCTGTTGACCATTCCCTCATGCTACAAACCCTTTCATCCCTCAGTTTCATGGACTTATCCCTTTCCTGGATTTCCTTATACCTCACTGATACGACATTTAGGGTCACATGTAGAGATGGCCGAATTTCTCAAAAATTCGGTTCGGTCACTTCGCCGAATTTTCCGACAAAATTCGTTTCGGTCCGAATTACTTCGGCACAAATCACGTTAAAAAACAGCTATTTCCAGGCTGCCCAGAGCCTGCAGGGTGCTGTAGAACGTTGTGCCATGCTTAAATATGCAGAGGGAGCTTGGTTTGGTCTTCATACAATGTTGTGTTTTAGTATGACACGCACATGACTGCCGCCGCTCTTAGAATCGCTTCACTATAAAATGCCCTGGGCACTTATGGGGGCAAAACTGACCAAAAACTGAAGCAGGAACGTAGCCTGATAAAGTCATGGCAGCAAAAGCTGGAAAAAAACAAACTGAGAGCTCAGGTGGCAACATTAGTGACAGAGTGTGGAGGTGACGGCGGCAGCCACAGCAGCATGAGGTCAGATAGTGGCACAATGACATTCTGGAAGTGGCAAAACAGTACCAGGTCAGAGTGGCACAATGACACAGTGTGGAGGCCGGTGGCAGCAGCATAGGGCCCGGGAGTGGCAAAAATGGAAAAAATTTCTGGAAACGGGAAAAAGGGTAGGCCAAAGGTGGTACAATGACACAGGGGGGAGGGAAAAGGCAGGAGCAACGGGGAGCAGCATAAGGTCGGGCAGAAGGGGACAATGACCCATGTGGGGGGGCACGGCAGCCCGCCACATCAGCAAATGAGGTCAGACAGTTTGGGCCCCAATGAAAAAATTCTTTGGGGGGGTGGCCCAAAAAAAGGAGTAGGCCACGTGTTTGGGGGGCACGGCAGCAGGGCCCCGGGGAAACAGGGAGAGGCAGGAAAATTTGGGACAAAAGGGCCCAGTTTTGGGGGCACGACAAGGGGCACAGCCCGCAGCAAGAGGGCAGAGAGTGGCACAAGGGCATTCTGCAGGGGGCAAAAAAAGTATTTTGGCCAACCCGAGCGGCACAATTGGGGGGAACGGAGGGCACGGCGGCAGGGAGCTTTAGGTCGGGGTGTGGCACAATGACCAAAGTGGGGGGTGTGACAGGAGCAACGCATGAGGCAGAGAGTGGCACAATGAAAAATTCTGGAGGTGGCAAAAAAAGTTTCCCGGGGGCCCCAGAATGGCACAATGGGCCAGGGGGATGTAAAGGGGAAAAAGCAAAAGCAAAACGCAAAAATAAACACATAGAGTGGCACAAAAAGGAAAAAATGTTGAGGTGGGGGCAATACCAGACTCCTGGTAAAGACGGTGGTAGGCAGATGGAAAGAAACTATCAGCAGATGTGTGGCATCAGGCGGGTGGCCTGCATCAAATATGGCTGAGGCAGGTATTGAACCCAGACTGACGCCTAAGCATTGTTGTGTGAATCCTGGCCGGACCAGGGCCTGACTTCATCTTGACAAAGGTCAGTCGTTGTTTCAACATTTCCCGTGTGACAACGGGTTCTCCTTGGGGTAACGATGGGTGGCCGCCCGCCAGCACTGAAGCAACCCGCTTGATGCCACACTACATGCCAGGGCAGGACACTTCTCCATGCAAACTCGGCAAGCTTGCGGCCACACATCCAGTTTAGGCTGCCCGTAGTCCAGCGAATCTTCTAACTGGGGTTTGGCAGAGATCTGGTCCAAGTAGGCCACAACCTGATGGTTCAGGGAATGCTCCATGTCCTGCTGCTGGTGACACCCTCCTAACTAGCGGGTGAAGGAATCTGCTCGAAATTAGTGACTCAGACTTAGTTACTGCTGATGAGCTGGTACTGGCCTCCTATCCGGCCCCCACCTTCCCCCTCAGCCGCCGGCAGTAGTACGTGAGCGCTGAGGACCCCCCCGGTCAGACGCTGTCAGAGGAGGGACGATGCCGCACATAGGCAGCGGCCAACAGATTACGGAGGATTTTCCCTATAGTATTTGAGTTTGGTCTTTTCCCTCACAATACTTGGAAAAGGCTCCATTTTGGACCGAAGCGATGGTCCAAATAGGGTGGAGAGCCCAGAAAGTCATCCCTCTGCCGGATGCCTGAACTATTCGCTGTTCACTATCCAGGAAATCAGCATGCTGCGGGCCATCTGCACAAGTGACATCCGAGGGCTCCGGCTCCAATCTCCACTGTAATCTGCTACGGTGCTTGCGGGACATCTGCCTCTGTCTTCCTCATCTTCCATCCACCTCCTCCAGCGGCTCCTGCTCCTCCTCTCTTGTCCACTGGGTAGAAAAATCCACTCATTTCACCAGAAACAAATGCTTGCTGCTCCAATGTCCTCCTCCTCCCTCCCTCTCCTCCTCCATTTCAGTCCCCACCGACTCATTGCCACGAGATGTAGGTCCGCCAATCTCCAGTCCCCTGCCCAGACAGATTTTTCCAGCATCTGTTTTCCAGGACATGAAGCAGTGGAATGACGTTATTTCTCCCGTAGACCTGGCGACTGACCAAATAACGTGGCCTCCTCGAATGGCCTCAACAAACGCAGGTGTACACGCATAGCTGCCACTGGCTGACATCAAAGTTACACAGGAGTACTTCAGTCTGCCTGGAACATCAAGAAAATTCGTTAATGGAATGTGGCCCTTCTCTGTTTCATTACAAGGTCTCCAACATGTGCCAGCTGGAATTCCAGCGGGTGAAACAGATCGCATATCAGAGGCGTGTTTGGGGGAGGCCATTCTGCCGCAGCAACTCGAGTAGGGTGTTTCCCGGGCTTTGAACGAATGGATAAGTGGCATGCACAGTTTCCTGGCCATTTTTCAGAATGTTCTGAAGAATCGGTGGAAGACTTCAGGAACCATTTTTACAAACCAATTTGAACACGTGCGCCAGGCAGGGCGCATGGACCATCCCTCCTCGTGCAGCGCTGACACCATGTTCCTTCCCATTGTCCGTCACCATGGTTCCTATTTGCAGTTGGGCGCGCGGAGAAAGCCACACATCGATTCTGCTGCATGACGCGGAAGCCGTTCCACCCCTGTGTGACTTTCGTGTCGCCGAGGCAAGCTCGGTGTACACCTGCGTGACACCGCTGTGCCCTTACAACATGGGTATGATTGGAGCAGTACTTTGGAGGCTGAGATTGTGGGGGTGGGTGGCGGACTGGGAGAGGAGGCGGACATTGGCGCAGGAGCACAGTTTGCAACGTGGAGGAGAAAGCGGCGTCTCCTGTCCAAGTTGTTAGGGGTGCTGGCAGGAAGCACATTCAACCCCAGTGGGCCCGTAAAGAGGACATGTACTCGTCCCTGACCGTAGTTTACAGCTCCAGACACGTCCGCGCTGCCGCCCGTGTACCATGGAACAAACCGATAAGCTCAAGGACTGACCCAGCATTCTGTACTACATATTTATGAAGGTGCTGGTACTGCTTTTGGAAAAGAAATTACGGCTTGAACCCCATCATCGGCTCCGCACAACAAAAGTTCTCTGAATGTGCAGAGTCCCACATTGGAAAGGGAGGACTGCAGTACAACACTTGACAGGAGCACGGTCACTGCTGCAACCTTAGGATGGGTTGGACCAAACTGTTGTCTCTTTACAATCGCTCTCTGAACGACTGCTGGCCGCCATGATACGAGGAGCAGGAGCACTGGACGCGGGAGAGGATGTCAAAGAGAAACAGCTGCCTTCTGCAAGGTGGGTGGAGCCTTGGACTGGCTGAATGGCATGCGTGCCACTGCCCGCTGCTGCTTGCTGCAAGCCGGCAGGAAGGACCACCACATCTGAGCCACGTTTCTCCCCAGGCCACCGGATGGTTGACGCTTCATGTATTGACGCAGGCCTATGTGCAACGATAGCTCCCTGTCCCACCAGCTTCACTTCTGCCACAGATTTTCTACATAAACCCATATTCGGCTCGCTCTCCGGTGTCATAGCAAAGAACTCTCTGCCACACCGCCGAGTAGCTGATTTATAACCGCCACGCTCCGCACTGTAGTACTACTGCCGCCGCTGCCGAACGCTGAGCCCCTGTGCCGCTACTGTCTAGGACCTGCAAAGCGGGTTTTCTACCCGTGGCCGCTTGGCTCCCGAACCCTCACACTGCTGCTACCCTGCTGACTCACGGCCAACAACCCCACTTGCGGCGGCGCCGCTGCCTGAGCGCGCAAGCTGACGCCCTCATTCTCTCCTGACGATGAATTAAGCCCTATGCTTCAAACCCGTCTCCCCAAGTGCGGTCGGCTTACATCACATCTAGTTTGTGGTTTCCATCGACACAACTGTCCCAGCACCGGTCTTCGGTAAGCCAGGCTTGACCTCAACACCAACATGACCTCCCAAGCCACTCTCGCACATCTATACTTTGTGCCGCCTACTGCAAGAAGCTGGGGATATTGGCCCCCCGTTTTTTTTTTCTCGCTGCCAAGTAGCTGCTGACTGCCCTCCTCAAAATTGTTCATGTCCTCGCTATATAGTGGCGCTGACGCCAGACCACATAGTAATCCCTGCTGAGGGAACCTGGAATGGACAGAGCGGGCTTGAGACAGGTGAGGGCCGCTGAACCCGCTCCCGGGCCTCAAACTAAGTGTTGTGTCTGAGGTTCCACCGACTCTTGGCTGGGGTTTCAGATGTCAACTGGGAGGAAGTATAGAGGGATGACCTATCAACCAATCAAGAACCCTTGGGTTGCAGAACAACACACGGCCGCTAGATGACAAGCGGCAGTTTGAGGCCTCAATCAACCGAAGTGACCCCAGCTGCGACGGTCCCCGCCCGTTGCTGTGCTGCGACCTGGGCCCCGTTTATCAGAATGTTTGTGCCACTCGCCACTCCACCTCGCAGTTGCGGATCCTGCCACCTCCTCTGTCTGACATACTGATTGTTCAAAAATGTACAGACACTGTTTGATGAAGCTATGCTGTATATGATAGAAATACACCACTGTTTTTTGACTCCAAATGAACCCAGTAACAAGGCTTGGTAACCCTTGGATATAAAATTGCGCTCCACAAATGGCCAGGAAAAATTACTTGTATGTGGTCGTTTACAACACTGTGTGTTTTAACTAAATGTAAAAGCACAAACAGGCTTAATTAACCTTCGCTTGTATTATGCAACAAGAAAAAGTGTAATATATTTCGGTGTTAAAAAGACGGATTTATTTTTGTCAGCACAGCAGCAAAACAAACGCTTAATTAACCCCTGATGTAAATTGCGCACTAGAATAGAGCCACCACAAACTAGTATGCTTTGTAGCGTGTTACAATGGCGTATTTTCTACGCCACACAAAAAAGAGATAAAATTGTAAATAACCATTTGCTTGTGAATTAGGCTACCAAAAAAAAATATAAAATTTGGCGTTGAAAAAGACGGGTTTTTTTTGTCAACACACAGCAAAACACGCTTAATTAACCCCCGGGTGTAAATTGCGCAATAGAAATGAGCCCAACCACAAACTAGTAGCTTTGTAACGTGTTACAATGGTGTATTTTCTACGCCACACAACAAGAGATAAAATTGTAATTAACCTTTGCTTTTGTATTAGGCAACCAAAAAAAATATATATAATAGGCGTTGAAAAAGAAGGTTTTTTTTTTTAAGCACAGCAGCAAAACAAACCTTAATTAACCCCGGATGTAAATTGCGCAATAGAATTGAGCCACCACAACTATAGCTTTGTAGCGTGTTACAATGGCGATTTTCTACTCCACACAACAAGAGATAAAATTGAAATTAACCTTTGCTTTGGTGAATTATGCTACCAAAAAAAAAAAATATATATTTGGCGGTTGAAAAAGACGGTTTATTTTGTCACACAGCACAAAACAAACGCTTAATTAACCCTGGATGTAATTGCGCAATAGAAATGACACCACAAACCTAGTAGCTTGTAGCGTTTACAATGTGTATTTTCTACGCCACACAAAAGAGATAAAATTGTAATTAACCTATTTGCTTGGGAAATTAAGGCTTACCAAAAAAATATTATATATTTGGCGTTGAAAATGACGGTTTTATTTTCTTGTCAGCACACACCAGCAAAAACAACGCTTAATTAACCCCTGGATGTAAATTGCGCAATAGAATTGAGCCCACCTCAAACTAGTAGCTTTGTAGCGTGTTACAATGGCGTAATTACTACGCCACAACACAAGAGATAAAATTGTAATTAACCTTTGCTTGTGAATTGAGGCTACCAAAAAAAATATATATATTTAGTCGTTGGAAACTAAGTAAACCGGTTTATTTTTGTCAGCACAGCAGCAAAACAACGCTAATTAACCCCTGGATGTAAATTGCGCAATAGAATTGAGCCACCACAAACTAGTAGCTTTGTAGCGTTTTACAATGGCGTATATTTCTACGCCACACAACAAGAGATAAAATTGTAATTAACCTTTGCTTGTGATTAGGCTACCAAAAAAAAATATATATATTTGGCGTTAGAAAAAGACGGTTTATTTTTGTCAGCACAGCAGCAAAACAACGCTTAATTAACCCCTGGAGTAAATTGCCCAATAGGAATTGAGCCACCCAAACTATTAGCTTTGTAGCGTGTTACAATGGGTGTATTTGCTACGCCACACAACAAGAGATATAATTGTAATTAACCTTTGCTTGTGGAATTAGGCTACAAAAAAAAAATATATTATTTGGCGTTGAAAAAGACGGGTTTATTTTGTCAGCACACCAGCAAAACAACGCTAATAACCCCTAGATGTAAATTGCGCAATAGAATAGAGCAGCCAAAACATGAAGTGGATTTGTATTGTAAAAACGCTGTTTCTAATAAATGAATACAACAGGAACTGGCTTAGATCCCACTTGGATATTGAATGTATATGCAGCTGCAGTGGACGCACACTGGATTTCAGATCCAAAACCCCAAAAAATCAGAAATAGAACATTCAGAGACATCCTCTGAGACAAGCTGAAGACACCCCACAAAAATCCGCTGTGTAAAAATCAGTTCTTCAGAAAGCGCTATCACCCGCAGCAGTCACTCCTTCCCGTCAGTAAAGTGAGAGGAGTGTTAGCTCCCAGCGGCGCGCTCGGGAATCATATATAGGTGCGGGTGACGTACAGAATCCCGCCGTTACGGTCTCTGAGTGGCTTCATCTCTGCACATGTCATGCAGGCTATGCCCTTCTCCTCCCAGAGTGCTTGCCCCATGTAACGCCATGTGCTCGCAGCCATTTTTTCAATGAAAAGCACACTTCGTTTTCCCCGCGAATCACCCCAAAGTTCGATTTCGTATACGAACCGAATTTTCCGTGAATATTCTAACGAATTCCCACTTCTTCTAGAATCGATATCGCTCCATCTCTAATCCTAACCCTATCTCTATCTTCTCTCTGTACAGGGTGAGGGTCCCCATCATCTGACACTGGGACCACTTGGCCACTATTATTTTCTCAGTAGCTCTTCCATCCTTTTGATAGCTTTTCCAACAGGTTAAGAGGGATTTCTATTGTATTTTACTGAATCAAGACTGCATTTAAATTTAATGACTCTGGTAAAGTCTGTTCTTCCTTTCCTAAGGTTATCTAACTTTACCCATTCCCACAATGTTTATTTCAGCATCTGACTCCGTATTCCCAATAAGAACAGGTCTCGCAGCAGTATCTCTATGTTTGCAAGGGTAACATAACAATGTGCCTGCTATTACTAAGAGCAGACTCTGGCTCCTTGATCCATTGGCCTCTGCATATCCCATATCTGACTTCATCATGCTGATTTACGTCAGAAGTCAGAGACCTCACACTTGTTTTTTTAAATAAACTGAATGATTTACTGAATTTTATCTTATTCATTTAAACACACTTTGCGTAACAGGCACTTCCTCAGTAATATGCTATAATAGTCTATTCAGGGAAAACAATCCAAAATAAGTCTTTCTTCGACTCCAAGTCTGTGGAAAGGAGTCTCCCTCTCCATCTACATGGATCCTTCCATTGTTATACTGATGTTGCTCACACTCCACTTACACCTTACCCCGGGTTTATGTACTCTTTTGTGCATAATTACCAATTTGTTACTACTGGGGTGGCCTTCTAAGGAACAGGAGCTGGTTAGCTGAGATAAAATGGCTGATTAGTCTGGTTATGTGATGGTGCTCTAGTAAACAGGTATGGTTACAACATTAAATGGGTCATGAATAGTGATGAGCGATTAGGTAAATTTTCGTCTTCGAGATGAAAAACTGATTATTGGAGCAATCTCAGTCGATGTACGATTTCGATGAACGAATAATCGCTTGATTACCCATTAAAGTCTATGAAGAGAGGAAACCAGTTCATTTTTACAACCCAAACACGTGAGGTGAAGCCTGGATTAACATCTCACAAACAGTAAAACTGGATACGTGGGTACATTTTTAGTAAAGCAATTAGGCTTTAAGAGTCACAGAAAAAAATTACGAGGCTAGAAATATTAATTCCATACAAAGGCTAATCCGAAAAAGATGAGGACGGCGTAGCCACAGCAGGTACAGTGGTATCAGCTGCCACGGGGCCCCTTTGACACAAAACAAGACACCAATATTGAAAATGTCACATGGTAACTGGCAGGAGATCCCTATCACTTTTTGCACCAGGGACCAACAACTTGTCATATATGTGGTGGCAGCAAGAATATCCCAACGGGGAACATGGAGGTTCAGCTGGCAGGGCTGTACTTAGAGTGGGTGCGGTGAGAGCCAGGGCTGCCATTAGTCATCTGTTAACCGTTTCATGGCCACATGCAGCTAAATCAAATGGGGCACCTACCCATTACTGCTTTCTATTTTATAAAAAAACAGGGCCCCTTTTTGTTTAGGGCCCATGACAGGAATACTTCCCTATTAGTACACCTGGCATCCATTTTAAAGTAGCCTGACCTCAAAACCAGAAAAAATGCCCTTTCTGGACCCTCAGAATAAAAATTCAAAATAAGAAATTGAATATTTTAAAAAAACTATTTTTCCAGTGCTGCTACGGCTACTTGCCATTCTGCTGCTGGCACGTTGGTTACATTGTTCCATCGTGACATTAGAAGGTGAAGAAGACGCAACAGATGTCTCCAGTTGGTCAACAAGGCCTGTCTCAAATTCCTGCATTCTACTGTCAAATGAAGTGTGTTGAAGGAAATTGCTGACTTTTGATTTGGAACGTGGATCAAGTAGGGGGGCCACCCAATAATCGCTGTTCATTTTGGTGGCCTTGAAGCGTGTGAAATAAGCCGCAAAGATGCCCTTATGGACCCTCAGTATATAAAGTGCCGGAATAAATACTGTAAGTATTTGAACCACTATTTTAGTTAACTGGACATTGACTATCCCTGTCCTTTACCGCAGTAGACCCCCAAATTCATCACAGATGCCCTTATGAACCCTCATAATAAAAAGTGCCGGAAGAAAGAAGCATTTGAACCACTCTTTTAGTGAACAGGACATTGACTATCCCTGTCTTTTACCGCAGCATGACCCCAAAACCCGCACAGATGCCCTTATGGAACCTCATAATAAAAAGTGCCAGAAGAAAGAAATATTTGAACCAATATTTTAGTGAACAGGACATTGACTATCCCTGTCCCTTACTGCAGCATGACCCCAGAACCCGCACAGATGCCCTTATGGAGCCTCAGAATAAAAAGTGCTGGAAGAAATAAATATTTGAACCACTCCTTTAGTGAACAGGACATTGACTATCCTTGTCTTTTCCCGCAGCCTGACCCCAAAACCCACAAAGATGCCATTATGGACGCTCAGAATAAAAAGTGCCAGAAGAAACAAGTATAGTGAACTGTACATTGATTATCCCTGTCCTTTACCACAGCATGACCCCAAAACCCACACAGATGCCCTTAAAGACCCTCAGAATACTAATTTGCACTAAGAAATTGACTATTTCAAGATCTTTTCCAATGCTGCTGCTGCTGCTGCTACGGCTACTTGCCATTCTATTGCTGGTACGGTGCTGACGTTGTTCCACAGTGACATTAGAACGTGAAGAAGACACAATAGATGTCTTCAATTGGTAAATGAGCCCTGTCTCAAATTCCTGCATTCTACTGTCAAATTAAGTGGTTGAAGCAAATTGCTGACTTTTGATTTGGAACGTGGATTAAGAAGGGTGGACACCCATTAACCGCTGTTCCACTTGATTGCCTTGAGGCATGTGAAATTTGCAACCAGTATGTGAAATAAGCTTTTTTTCAATACAACCTTTACTTTTGGTGTCTTTTACAGAGACCTGAACCTGAAACCAGCAAAAATGCCCTTACTGACCATCAGAATAAAAATCGGCAGAAGAAATTAATATTTCAAACAAGAGAGTTTGCTGAATAGGACATTGACTATTGCTGTCTTTTAAAGAAGTATGACCCTAATACCAGACAAAATGCCCTTATGCATACTCCCAATAAAATTTGTACGAAGAAATGAAGATGGTTGACGGGGAGGTCCAGAAGACGCAGCAACGCTGACAGTTGGGCTGAAGCAGTGTGCGAATGCCGGAAGTGTGAGACCTCAAGCCTTCCTCAGGAAACAGTCAAGACCTGGGTAGCGCTTAAGAAATTTCTGCCTATACGAGAGCGCTTGCCCCTCTATATGAAATTCGAAAAAGGCCGAAGTAGCACCATTACATCCTTATGCTTAAGCAACAATTGAATATTTTGTAATGGAAATTGTCACAAACTCGTCGTGAATGGGCTCAAGGAGTTCAGGATCCTTTTCGTGACTACGGACGAAGTGAACTTCACTTGGAAACGCTGGTTGACGCTCCAGTTCCACCCAGGTGCCCTTTTCCTTGGCTTCCTTTTTCTTAGTCTTGTTTTCCTAGATGCGCTGGAGGAACTCTCTTTGCTCTTGGGGTAGCAATTGGCAAATGTGCTCCACACGAACGTTGATTCTTGTGGCAAGGGGTATACCATTGATGTGCTTGTTCACAAATATATCAACAGCATGATTTTAACATTGTAGATCTTGGCAGTATTGCCATGATAGCATTTAGGTGGCATGCCTTTTTCTATTGTGCCCATACACTTAATGTGCATAATGTCGCCTTTCTTGTAGATGCGCATGTATGTTGAGAAAGGCAGAGGACTACTGACCTATTTGCAACCCTTGCACCCCTTTCACAGTAGCCTGACCCCAAAACCAGCAGAAATGCCCTTATGGACACAGAGAAAATAATTAGAAGGAAGAAATGAGTATTTGTAACAAAATTTATTTAATAGAACCTTGAGTATCGTCTTTTCCAGCTGCATGACCCCAAAAGCGGCAAAAATGACCTTTTCGACACTCAATTAATTTAGCAGGAATAAACGAGTTTTTTTAAAAAAAACATTTTTTGGAATAGGATCTGGATTACAGCTGTTTTTTACAACACCATGACCCCAAAAGCGGGAAAATGACTTTTCAAACAAAAAATTGTGAAAAAGAAATGACTGTTAGAAACAAACATTTTTACAATATAACCTGGAATATAGCTGTTTTTTTTTACAGCACCCTGACCCCAAAAAGTTAAAAAAATTACCTTTAGGACACTCTTAAAAATTGTGAAGAAGAAATGTCTGTTAGAAACAACATTTTTTACCAAAGAGTCGCAGACAGTCGTGGACCATAATCTTAAGGTGGTCTCCGTGTGTCTGATTTGTGCCCTGCATTACATGCGTTGGTGAGGTGGTAAATAAGGATTGCCAGAGGTCACCCATTAGGCTTCTGCCACAATGCCCGCTGCTGCTGCTACGGCTACATGCCACTCTACTGCTGTCATATTGCGGACGTTGTTCCACCATTACATTAGAATGTGAAGCAGACGCAACAGATGTCTCGAGTTGATCAATGAGCACGGTCTCAAATTCCAGCATTCTACTGTCAATTTGAGTGGGTGGAAGAAAGTGCTGACTTTCGCTTTGTAACGTAGATCAAGGAGGGTGGCCACCCAGTAACTGCTGTTCATTTTGATGGCTTTGATGCGTGGATCAAGTTGGAGGAAATGGAGCATCCAAGCACTCATGTGAGAGATGAAGCCAGGATGTCGCAAGCCTCGGGGTTGAGGGGCACTAAACAGATCTTCCTCGTCTTCCACCTCAAATCCGTGTCAACCTCTTTCCAAGGCAGGGAAATCGGTATCGTCAGTGTCTAGCCATGCCTCATCCTTCTCCTCCACCGCTTCCTCCTCCTCAGCATGAACACAGCCCTGACTTGCCTCAGATGCTGTACCCTGAGAGCTGAAGCACTGCCCTGCACCAGCTCTGGACCCCGAACCACCACCTAACGAAGACCTATAAAGTTGGGAAACTGTTGGGCCTTCTTGATCTGGCGGCGAGTAAGGCTCTGTGTCTGCATCTGTGTCTGCCAGTTGGAAAGGCAACATTTCCAAGGCCAAGAGCCTGGCAATGTCGACATTCAGGCTTTTGGTTGAGGTGAAAGCGTTTCTTCTGCTCCCACACCTTGTACACAGAAGGCTGGCTGCTAGACTGGCCGCTGTATGGCGTGCAGATCAAACTGGTGGAAGGAGAAGGGGTAGGCTGTGTCTCTGGTGGTAGTGGTGGTAATCGGGCGACAGTGTGTGGCACTGGGGTTGATTGTTGCTCATACCACTGCGGGACATGGGCAGCAGAGGAACGCTTGGTCTTGGAAGTGGTGGAGGAGGAGAAAACAGAGGGTGTCGCAGTGGTTGGAAGCCCAGGACCTGTGTGGCCTTTTTTCTCCACGTGACTCCTCTTGCTTTAGATGCATGTGTCTATTCATGTTTATGGTGGTTAAACTCTTTAGATTCTTGCCTCTACTGGTACGTTGACGGCAAATCAGGCATATGACGTCAGTCGGTGAATCTGAGGCTTGATCGAAAAAGGCACAGGCTTCACAGGTCCTGGACCTCTTCGACGGTGAAAACGTAGTAGCGGTGTTTCCGCTGCCACCACTGACCATGGCTGTTGGATTAATTTCAGTAGACTTGTGCCACCGCCCTCTCCCTTTCTGAGGCCAGACCCTCACTGACACTACCCCATCATCTTCCTCCTCGTCCACTGATGAGGCGCTCGCAAGCAAATGCTGCTGAAAAGACCACGTTGGATCCACAATGTCATTATCAACATCTTCATCACAGGTGACTTCCTTGTCCTGACAGTCTACATCCTGAAGCTGTGGGCTAGAAGTCACAGGCACTGCAAGGCATTGCAGACAGCTCGGGATTTGTGCCAACTGACTAGCTTCCTTCTCCTCCTCTGTGGGCATCAGAGATTGGGTGTCAGAGCAGACAAAATCATCCTCTTTGGCCTCTTGATCTTTTGAAATGCCTTCTGTTATCAAAGAACTCTTAACAATATGGATTATCCACAGTGGTCTGTACATTGGTTGACATTTGGGCTTTGTTTGCTTCAGGCTGGACTGATGAGGATGATGATGATAACTAGAGATGGGCGAATCAATTCTAACGAAGTGGAATTCGTTTAGAATTTCAGGAAAACTTTGGTTCTGCAAGAAGCTGAAGTTTAGGGTGATTCGCGGGAACAAAGCGTCTTTTTTTTTTTGGTAAAATGGCTGCAAGCATATGGCATTACATGGGGCAGAGAACTCTGGGAGGAAGAAAGGAACACCCTCAATGACATGTGCAAACATGAAGCCAATCAGCAACCGGCGGGCTTCTGTGATGTCACAGTCCTATAAATACAGACGCCAACTTAAATCCTCACACTTCTCACTGTGTGTCCTGTCATAAGCATCTTGCTGCTGCTGCAGCAGCACTATATTGAACTTATTGTAAAACAAGCTCATTTTATCAGTGACTGGTGGGAAAGACCATCACAAGTTTGGGTCATTTGCACACTTGTTGCTCATCCAGCGTTATTATTTTGTTTTAGTTTGTGGGGTATTTTCCCTAAAGTCCAGGGTGGGTGTACTTCTGTCCCATATATGCCTCAGTTAAATCTGGTTGTTCTGTAGGGTATTTAATACCCAAAGCTTAATTTAACCTCTTGATTGTGGGTTAGTTTCCACTAAAATACAGGGTGTCTTTCTTATTTTGTCCAATATATGCCTAATTTACATCTGATTTTTCTTTAGGATATTTCATACCAAAGGCTTAATTTAACTTCTTGATTGTGGGGTAATTTGGACTAAAATACAGGATGTCTGTATTTTTTGGTTCTATATACACCTAATTTACATCTGTTTTTTCTGTACAATATTTCATACACAAGGCTTAATTTAACCTCTTGATTGGGGGGTAATTTGGACTAAAATACAGGATGTCTGTATTTTTTTGCCCATATACGCCTAAATTACATCTGGTTGTTTTGTACAATATTTCATAAACAAGGCTTAATTTAACTTCTTGATTGTGGGGTCATTTGGACTAAAATACAGGGTGTCTGTATTTTTTTGCCCATATACGCCTAATTCACATCTAGTTTTTATGTATGATATTTTATACACAAGGCTTAATTAAACTTCTTGATTGTGGGGTAATTTGCATTTAAATACAGGGTGTCCATATTTTTTGGTCCTATATACGCCTAAATTACATCTGGTTGTTGTGTAGGGTATTTCATACCCAAGGGTTAATTTAACCTCTTGGTTGTGGGGTAATTTGGAGTAAAATACAGGGTGTGGTGATTTTTTACCCCAAATGCCTGAATTTCATCTCATTCGTTCTGTAGGGTTTTTTAAACCCAAAGGGTTAATTTCTCCTCTTGTTTTGTGGGGGAATTTGAGTCAAATACAGGGTGTGTGTATTTCTGCCACATACATGCCTTAAATCCATAAACTTCAGACCGGTGGGGGTATTTTAATCTGTGGCCAAGAGTTAATTTATTCACTTTTTGTGGAGAATTATGTGTCAAATCCAGTGCTTGTGTATTTCAGCCCTAAATACATCTCAAATATTGCTATCTGTGGCAAACAGTAAATTTTTTCAATTATTGTGGTGATTCTGTTAAATGCTGATACATGTAAATAATCATCATTATTAAAGCCAAAAAGAAACAGGAGTTTATCCCAAATATATTTGCATGTGTTCTGTGTTTTGTATCCACTCCTGCTTTTGGCTACCTACTCATCTGACAATCCTGATACAAACAAAGGACCATGTCAAACTAGCCTTACGGCTTCTCCGAAAACACAATCGGTTGTGTTTGTCCTTTTCATTCCTTGTGACAGATTAAAAGAAGGGGAAAACCAAAAATAGTGGCAACGTCATAGAGTGGTGGAGGGTGGAAACAGCATAAGCAAACCACAGGGTGGTCAACTGAGTGAGGGGTCAGTTGGAAGCAGCATGAGTAGGCCACAGAGTGGCAACTGACAGATTGTGGAGGTGACAGCAGCATGATTATGCCACAGACTGGCACAAGTACACAGTGTGGAGGTGGCAGCAGCAACAGCAGCACCATCAGGCTGGAGAGTGGCACAATGTCATGATTTTGAGGTGGAGGCAGCTAGGTGACATAATGAGGAGGTGGCAGTAACAGCAACATCAAGCCAGAGAGTGACATGGTGACATAGCCTGGAGATGACAGCAGCAGCATGAGGAGAGTGGTGAGGTGGCAGCAACATCAGAAGTGAAGCATAATAGCCCAGTCAAGAGCGAGGAGGTGGGTGTCAATGGCAGTCCCTGGCAAAGATGGTGGTTGAAGGAGCAGCTGGAGGCAGATGTGGGGCATCATGCAGGTGGCAGCATCAGAATAGTAGCTGAGGCAGGAAGCCAAAAGAATCCAGGGTTCAGGGTCTACTCCAGGTGCTGCTGCTGGTGGGTACTTAAATCACTAGGAGGTGAAGAAAGCTGCTCATCAACAACTCCAGACTCAGGTTGCTGCTGCTGATGGAGCTGTTTCTGCTCCTAACCCCCCATCCCTCCACAGAAGCCATGGCAGTGGTACATTAGCGCTGATGAACCACTCGGTCAGACCTGCTAGAGGATGGACAATGGTGCAGATAGGCAGCGGCCAACTGACTACATAGGAAGACTCTATGTAATTGAGTTTGTCCTGTATCTTGGCAGGTGAAAAAATGCCCCCATTTGGGACTTGTAACGAGGGTCCAAGAGGGTGGAGAGCCTGAAGTCATCCTTCTGCCAGATGGTGACAATTCAGCTGTCACTGGCCAGGCAAATCAGCATGCAGCAGGCCATCTGCGCAAGTGACTCTGAGGGACTCCCTGCCTCCATCTCCACTGTATACTGCCACGGGGTGTCCCGGTCATCTGCCTCGTCTTCCTAATCTTCCGGCTGCTCTTGCTCCTCTCCTGTCATGTGAATAAAAAAAACACTCATTTCGCCAGACACTGCTTGTGCTCCAGTGTTTTCCTCCTCTTCCTCCATTTCAGCCCCCACTGGACTCATGTGGCCGTGAGATGTCTCCAGTCCCCTGACTAGACAGATTTTGCAGCATCTCTTCCAAGACATAAAGTAGTGGAATGATGTTATTCATCCCATAGTCCTGGCGACTGACTAATAACGTGGCCTCCTTTAAGGGTCTGTGCAAACGGCAGGTGTCCCGCATGAGCTGCCACTGGTTGACATAAAAATTACAAAGTGGATCCTTGGCCCCTTGGATCATCAAGAAATCATTAATGGCCTTTCTCTGTTCATAGATTTCTCCCTGTTTTTCCCTGTTAATCGGTTTCTCCCTGTTTTGCCCTGTTCATCGATTCTCTGTTCTGTTCAGCTCAATGAGGGTATTCTTGGTGGTGTAGGAATGTATAAAGTGTTTGTAAAGTGTCCTGGCCAGTTCTCTGAACGGTGCATAGTCCACCACTTGAAAATGGAGGGACAGCAGTACCATCAACTTGGACAGGAGCACGGTCAGCTTCTGCACTTAGGGATGGCTACACCCATACTGCTGCCTCTTGGCAATCATCTCGAAGATTGACTGCTGACAGCATGAGTGTCGAGGAGCAGGAGCATCTAGACAGGTAGACGATGTGAAAGACAGGCAATTGTCTTCGGCAGAGGTGGTGGAGCCTTGACTGCCTGAAATGGGAGGTGTGCCACTGGGTGCTGCTGCTGTTTGGTGGTTAGGTCCCTGGTCACGCTTTACTTTCTGCCCGCAGATTCTACTTACAGCCATGTTCGCCTCCTTTGGTGTCATGTCAAAAAACTGCCACACCACCAAGTAGGTGATTTTACGACCAATGCTCTGCACTGACTGAGTGTTACCGTCCCTCCCTCGGTGAGCAACTGCGCTGTTACTTTCTGGGACCTGCAAAGTAGGTGGCCTAAATCGTAGCCATTTGCCTCCCGACCTCGCACTGCTACCACCCTGCTGACTCTCAGCCACACTACTGACTTGCCGGCTATGCCACTGCCTGATGTCCAAACTGCCGCTCTCTTCTCCCGATGATAATGATAAAGCCCTCTCTTCCAGGGCCGGGACGATGGGTAGTTGAAGGTAGGGCGCCACTTCATACCAGGAAGAAAAGGGGGCACAAGGAGGCATGAAGTGGGCTGAATTTTCCATTTCGGAGGGCACTTTATGCCTTATTTAATAGGGCACCAGAATACCTTGTTCCAGCCTTGCTTGCTTCACCCAGCTCCCATGTGCAATCGGCTACATCGATTAGTGTTTGCCTGTCACCGCCATCCTCTTCAATGGTGTCGCTGTACAGAGCCTGACTGCTTGCAACATAACCCCCATGCCACTCTCCTCATCACTACTTGCCCTTATGGGTGCACCGACACTTTACCGGGGTTATCAGGTGTCATCTGGGAGAAGTGGATGAACCTAGTGTGTGGTCAACACACGGCGCTATATGACAATGGAAGCTGCGGAGTCACAGGGTTACATCTGCTATAACGTCCCCTTACTGTGCTGCGACCTGTGCCTGCTCCAGGAACCTACTATTGCGTTCTTTGACGCTATTGTATTATCAGTTCTTCCCAGCTGGCGTTGACAGTACCTTGTCAGACTGCATTCACACTTCAGTTATTTGGTCAGTTTTGCCACTGTAATTGCCCCGAGAAGTGAAGTGTGAAGCGATTCTAAGAGCGGTGCTTGTCATCTGCATGTCATACTAAAACACCGCATTGTATGAAGACGTAACCACGCTCCCTATGCATATTTGAGCATGGCACAATGTTCTACAACACCCTAAAGGCTCTCTGCAGCCAGGAAATAGCTGTTTTTTAATGCGATTCGGCGCAAATAAGTTCGGGTCAAAACTAATTTTGTTGGAAAATTCGGCGAACTCGGCGAATCTAATTTTTGAGAAATTCGCCCATCTCTAACGATGACGACATTTGTGGCCATGACTGAGAGTACGAGGAGGTAAAACCGCTGGATGCAGGTTGTGTTAACCACTGAAGAACAGCTCTTTAGTACTGAGATTAACAGGGAACTGACCAGGCGATGACCGACCTTGACGGTCCTGCAACTGATGATGTGCTGGCTTGTGTGTTGTCCGGAGCACTGGAAGGAGTGCCTTGTCTCGTACCTCTAGCTCCTCGTCCTTCCACCCTCCTTGCTCGCTTACCACCTCTAGTTCCCTCCATGTTCAGATAAATATTAAAAAGGTCAAGATTTCTTGACAGTCTCTTATTGAAGAATTGTACTCCAAAGACGGCAAATCACAAGTCTTCTTAAATCCCTATAATTTCCAACTGGTAACTAGGACTAGAGGATTGTTTCTATCGAATATCTGTGAAATGTAATCTTATGGAAAAAATCAACAGTGTTTTTGCTTAAGTCCTTGCAATTTGCAACAGCCAACTAGGACTACAAATAGAACTTTTGCTACGGAAAATCTAAGAAATGTGGTCTTATGCGACAACCGACTAGGATTAGAAATAGAATTTTTTCTATGGAATATCTATGAAATGGGGTGCTATGGAAAAACTCTGACACCAAATCAAGTTTTCTTGCTTCAGTCCTTGTAATTTGTGCACAAGCTACTCCACCCTTCCCAACTAACTAATCTATCTAGCAGCTTTTACTTTGTGAAATCGCTGGGAAATGGTGTGTCTGCCTGCTTTGAAAAAAGCAGTGCAGAGAGAGCTATGGCTTCTGTGTTTGTAATCGTAATGGCGTTCAGCAGGAAGTACAGTGACATAGATAAAACAGGGTCATGTGATTTTAGCAGCCAATAAGATCGCCACACCCATGACTGGTGACGTTCTGTGTGCTGCACTGATTGGCTGGCCGCCAAAAGTATAGGTAGCAGAAAAAATTGCGCGATCTGAATCATCGATTGCGATTTAGGATCTGATTTTAAGAAAAAAAATCGTATCAAATCGAGAAAAACGTAAAATTCGACTCGATTTCATCTTTTCTCAATTAAATCGCTGATCTCTAGCCAACAGTTCTTTATTACAATACATTTTTTTAGTTGGTTTTATACACTATTCTAATTTTCTGATATACAAAATTTTGTGATTTCATTAGCTGTAAGCTATAATCCTCCACATTAAAAGTATATAAACAATTGAAATATATTGCTCTGTGTGTAATGAGTCTATACAATATATGGGTTTCTCTAATCCTCTATTTGAATTATGGACATTAACTTTTTGATGATATTCAAATTTTTTTAAAATGCACTAGTATTATGCCTTATTTATAAAAACTATCTAACAATATGACCTTTACTGTTGCCCATAGCTCCCAATCAGTTCAGCTTTCCCTCAGCTTTCATAAATAAGGCCCATTGTTTCAATCAAGTTTTTAAGGTAAACATAGATTATTTTTTTTTAGCTTTGGTGACTTATTTAAATTTTATTTTTTATATTGATTTTAAGCAAAAATAAGGCTAACAGAGAGAGATCACGTCGCAGCAGGCATCTAATTGTCATCTCATACAGGAGTACAATGATAGATATGAACTCTAAAGCTGAAGGCAGATAATGCAGGATTCTGCATTGTCACAACTCACTGCCTCTGCTTTCCTATAAAGTAAATTCTGCTGGCTGGTTGAATAGTACTACACAAAATAATAATAATAATAATAATAATAATAATAATAATAATAATAATAATAATAATAATAATAAAAAAACAACAAATACAATTTAGAACAAAAAATTGGGCAGATTTTTTTAAATTGTTATAAATTGTAAGGATGGCAGAGTAAGTTGTGCCAACATTATTAAAAGACACACACCTCTTAGCAAATTAGACACATCTATGTCTATCTATATATAAGTTAGAACCTAAGCCAACTTTGGGGTTGGTAGATTTAATTTATGCCAGACTGTGGTGTAAATTATAGTACATCTGTCAGACAGTGGGTGGCCTCTTCCCCACCGGCACAGCCTTGCTCGCAATTCTAAAAATGACTAGCTGGGTGCAAAAGTAGTATGCCCTAAAATAGCATACAAAGCTTACTTAGTTCTACAACTATGTTTTGCAATCTGTTTTTTAACAGTGTAAAAAAATATACATGATGCATTACTATTAAAATAATTGATATTCTGTACTCATGGGCTGCATGGAACTTTCATTAGTTAATGCCCAGATTGAGCATAAGGCAGTGTCACGGTCGGTAGTAGTGGATCCACTGGACCACCGCAAGTGATGCCGTAAGCCACGCCAGGGAGCGGAATCTAAGTAGGTCCCGGTTTTCACCAGAGCCCACCGCAAAGCGGGATGGACTTGCTGCGGCGGGATTCCACCAGGTC
>JAODAL010032799.1:0-46429 GCA_025379985.1 Phyllomedusa bahiana
TTATGTTTTTATAGATGGGACTTTTTTGGGCCCGGGGGCGATCCCAAATATGTGAAACTTTTTTTTTTTAATTTTTTTTTAATTTGTAAAATGGGGGAAGGGGGGTGATTTGAACTTTTAATATTTTTTTTTGTACTGTAAAACTTAATTTTTTTATTTTTTTTTAAATTAACATTGAGGCCTTCTATGGTGCTTGACCACTAGGTGGCGCGATTGTCAATACAGTCTAATGCATTGCATAGATGGCGGTTTCCCCACTTCCTGTCTGTGGATGAAAGTGGTGCAAACCAGGACATGGAAGTGACGGGGCCCTTCCCCAAGGCTCCCGCTGCCATGTCCGGGGGTCGTTGGATTGCTGCGATGGATGCGGGGCACCGATCTTAATTCATTCAGACGCCGCGACCATCTTTGCCGCGGTGTCTGACGGGTTAAACTGCGCGGCCGGGCGACACTGCCCGTTTGCGCGGTAACGGCCGGGTGTTAGCGCCGATAAGACCCTAACACCCGACGGCTGTGCGGGGGGGTCGCGGAGCGATCCCCCTGCAAAGCCCCTTATGGACCCTGGGACGTACTCGTCCAGGGTCCTTAAGGGGTTAATTAGGAGTGGAGGCTTGGGTCGTGAAGGGGGCTTCTGAATGGCTTCTGCGAGAGCCGCCACTGCGGTGGGGTTGCTGCTGACAAGATGGATTTCCTTAAGTGACGATATTGGTGGATGTTCTAATATGGCCTGAACCATAGTTTGAGCACAGGCCTGTGGCAGAAAACTATATACAGTAGGTCAGCACTTATGGCTGGTAAGTAGTGTTGAGTGATTATAATCGACAAAGTTTAAATCGGCACGGTTTTTAGGTTGATCGGAATTTTCCAATAATTTTAGGTGAAAATCTGCGCTTTAACCCTATTAATATCGTGCCTTTTTTGGGGCCTTTCCCTGTCATTTTCCGGCCAGCAAACACTTAGAGAATAGAGCAGGGTGGTGGGTGTGCGACGTCATGACTGTGATGTGTATGGTTGTGATTGGCTGTAAAAATCACATGACCTCGTTTTACATAGAACAGCCCTTTGTTTAGCATCGTGTTTTGTCTGTGTCTCTAAGAGCAGGACGTTGTAGCTTTCTCCCGAAAAACCCGTCAGCGACACGTTTTTCTTTGTTCCAGAGACAAATTTTCTTTTAGCCCGTGAAAATTAGAAATTTGGTAGATTAGAGGGAAATTTTTGTTTTTAGGTTTTTTAGGTTTAGAGTTTGAAAAAAGCATCTAGGCTGTACGCCCGTTGGGGGGGGGGGGGGCAGTTTTTTTTTTTTTGGGGAAAAAAAGTACCCTTTTTTTTTTGTGCAAACCTGTACTTATATTAGTATACAGAATTTTCTTGGGAACTGCAGGTGTTTTTTAAAAAAAAAAAAAAAAATTTTTAAAAAAAAAAAAATAAAAAAAAAAAACAGTACTTCAAAAAAAAAAAAAAAAAAAAAAAAAAAAAAAACCCCCCTTTTATTATCCCTTCCCCGATTTAAATTTTTTTTTTTAACTTTTTTTTGAAACCCCGTTTTTTTCAAACCCCCTTTGTATTAAAATTGGATACAGAACTTTTCCCAGCCCTCAGGTGTATTTCATGTTTGCGAACTGGCCCAGGGGGGTCCGGCCGCGGGGGGCAGGCCACCCCTGCTCCTCCCGGGGTTCCTGCCCGGGAGGGCCTGTGGCCGCAAAGGGGGGCCGGGGGCCCGGCTCATTCCAATCACTAACCCCGACCTCGGGTTCCCGCTTGTCAGCCCCTCTTTCCGGGGCCCAGGCGCCGGGGCCCGTTTCTTTGCCCCAGCGCCCGGGCCTTTTTGGGAAATTTTAAAAGGGGCCGCGCGCCGATAAAATTGGGGTGGGCCAGGGGGGTTTCCCCCAGCCTTTAAAAGAAAGCGTTCCTTAAAATTTAAATTTTCGCCTTTCCGTTGTTCCAGATCCTCGCGTTTTCGAAAAACCGAAACCCCTTTCCGCCTGCCTGACCTTCCTGCCCGTCCCATGCCAAGGAACCCTTGCCCCTGCCCTGTCCTTTCTGCCCGCCCCCACTACGATTTTGGGCTTACGTTTTGTACCTCGCTGCACCTTCGGGCCCCCACGCAAACAAAATCACGTCAGGGGGAACGACCTGGTTTCCTCACGGGCCCCAGCCCAAATCCACCCGCTTTGCGGGGGGGGGCCCCGGGGAAAAAGGGGGGGGACTTGATTTCCCTTCCCCTTTTATGTGGCCCTTTAAATTTCCTCGCTTGCGGTGGTCGAGGAAACCCCTACCCAAACCCTTACAAATTAGATCCAGCCCTGGATCCGCCAAAAGGGGCCCTTTTCAAGTCTTGCGGATCTCCGAACAATTTTCGTCCCCAAAATCGCAGCAGATCGCGCCAAAAAAGCACGCAAAATTTGGGGCGCTTTCCCCCATGATGCGCCAATTCTGGAAACCCAGCAGCTGCAACCGGGTTCTTCGCCCGCGATTCCTACCCCCCGGCCCTTTCCGCTGGGGAAAAAGTGGGCCCGAAGTTAGACCCTTATACCCTCCAAGTTTGACGGGGGCTCGAAGCCCTTTTTAAGAGGGTTTTTAAGCAGTGCTCCATGCACGTGGAGTGATGGGCCCATTTAAATTTCCCCAAAAAAGGGAAAAGGGGGCGTTGGGTGAACCTGTTTTCCCGGGGGAAAGGGCCCTTGGGCCCGGGCGAAACCCCCTTTGGGACCGGGGAAAGACCCCCGGGGCCCCAGCCCCCAGGTTTTCCCTTTAGAATTCCGCAGCGTTTCGAGGAGCCTGCGCCCGGGGGTTTTTCTGCGGAGGGCCGCGCTATTGAACTATTTACAGGGGGACTCTTCCGTAGGAAATTACGGGGGGGGGGGGTCCAGTTTTCCCCCCTTAGCCTAAGAGCTGTCATGGAATTTTAAAGTCGCTCTCTGCGCCACATTCAAGAAAGGGGTGTCGCAGGTTAAAAGGGGGCGGTGGCAGCAAAGGGGTCTCCTTCAAATTTAAACGAGTTATCCAATTTTGGGCCCCACGCATTTACGTGTGTTTTGGAAAAAACAGAGGAGCTCCCCCAGGGGGCTGATTCGGAAAAACCTCGCCGTTACCTGTCGGCTCCTGTTTTTTCAGAGATTTTTCCGCTGCCCCCCCTCCTCAGGTTTTTAACCCCAAGAACCCCCGGGGGTGGCCGGGGGTCACTTGTCAGAGGGCTGAGCTGTTTCCCCCCGCCGGAGGAGAACCTTTGCCCCTTTCTTTGGGCCCGTCCGGACCCTTTCCGGGGAGAGGTTGTCCGCAGCCCTCCCAGCGGGCGGGGGAAAAAGCTCGACCTAGGAGCTTTGGAGAGGCGTCCCTTGGTGCTCAGCCCCTCTCCACGAACCCGATGTTGCCGTGGAGGGGAACGACGGATGTGGCCCATCTCTTGGGTCCCTGCCTTTTGGACTCTGGCTACGCCGGGGGAAATTTATTTAGCCCCCCTGGTGTCTCGGGTATCGCTTTTCCCAGTCATCCCCCTGGGGAAAAAAACCGTTGTTTTTTCATCCGGGCAGTGGGAGCTTTCAGCGACTTTTATTCAGGTTTATCAAACCCGGGCCCGTTACCCTCCGTGTATGGGTCCTTTCACTCGGAGAAAAAAACTCCTTTAATGTCCCGCCCCGCGTTCTTCGGCGATCCCGTTTTTTGGGGTACCCCGGGCTGAAAAAGTCACAACCCCCAACTTGTTTTGGGAAAAAGGGGGAAAACCTTTCGCTTGGGGATTGGGAGTGCCAGGTCTCTGTTTGGTGGGCAAAAACGCCCGGTGGGCCATCTTTCCCTTTCCCGTCGTCCCCTCAAGCCCCTACAGGGTCTGCCAGCGGGGAAAATTAATCCCGGGTTTTGGAGATGTGTTTCGGAGAAACAGGTGAGGGAAACTACCCCCCCATCGGGGGCCCTAAAAGGGGTGTTTCCCCTTGACCTCCTTCCCGGAAACCCGCCCCCCACGGGGGGGGGGTTTTACCCTCTGTCCGGGGCCCAGACTAGGCCATGTGGCCCAATCGGGGAATTTGGGGGGAAGGGGTTCATCGCCAGTTTCCCCCTACCCCCCGTGGCTGGGTTTTTCTTCTCCGAAAAAAAAATTTGGGGCTCTTTGGGCCCTTTTATCGAATTTTTAAAGGGGGCCCTTAAAAAAAGATCCGGTAAGAATTTGCTACCCGTTTCCCCCGTTTCTGAGCTTTTGTTTGTCCTTCGGGGGAGCCAAAGGGGTTTTTCTAAATTGGACCTGCGGGTGCCTATAAAATGTTGAATTTTGTGAGGGGGGAAAGAGTGAAAAATGGCTTTCAAAACGGGGAAAGCTCATTTGAGTATCTCGTGTTTCCTTTTGGGCTATGCCCCGCCCCCGCCGTATTTCAGGAATTCCCTTTAATGAGATTCAGAGACTTGCTGTTTCACCTGTGTCTTGTTTATCTGGAAGATATTCTGATTTTTTCTCCCGACTTTCAGGGTCATCGGGTTTTTAAATACGCCAGGTCCTGTTTTACGTTGCGGAAAAAATGGCTGTATGCCCGTGGAGAAATCCGGTTACCAACCCGAAACCCTTTATTTCCTTGGGTAAAATTTTCTCCGATCCCTGGCTGCAGATGGGGAAACCCGCTAAACTTTCCGCGATCGCGTGGCCACGCCCTGTCGGTCTTTGGGATTCAAAACCCTTTCCCGGGTTTTCCCCAAATTTCTACCGGCAGTTTTTCCCCTCTTCTCTTCGCTGGTGGTCCCCCCGTGGCTTCACCCCGGAAAGGGAAAAAACCAAAACCGAAAAAGTTGGCCCCCTTCGGTAGGAAGCATTTTTTCAACTGAAATCGGTTTTCCCTAGCGCCCATCCCGGGTTCCCTCCGGGTCGGATTTAAAACCCTTTAGCCCAGAGGGGGGGTTCCTCTTCTGTGGGAGCAGGGGCGGTTTCCGACCCCAAAAAGGGTCCGGGGGGGCCAACAAAACGGTTACTTGGGGGTTTTTTTCCAGGGACCTTTCTCCGGCTGAACGTAACTTACCCAAAAGGGGGAAAACGGGAACTGCTGGCAATCAAATTGGCTCTGGGGAAAAAGGCGAAATTTGTTTTTGGGGGCCCCTAAACCATTCGCACTTCACGGCCCCAAAAATCTTCAGTAACCCCCAAAACGCCCCGGGTTTGAATCCTCCCAAAGGCCGGTGGGGACTCTTTTTTTTCTCGGTTTGAAAATTAGGGGTACATTCCGGCCCGGTGGGAAAAGGAACGTCCAAAGGGGATGCCCCCTCCCGAGTCCTGGAAAGGGTTTGGGGAGAAGGGGGCCCGTGTCTCCCGCAAAATTATTGCTCCCCAACGGCTGATCCCCGTGGCTTCCGTGGATCTTCGGAAAAGGTTACCGGGCAAGACCTATTTTTCTTTAGCGTCAGGGGAGAAATTTTTGGGTGGGGGATAGTTCTTTTTGGGGGTCACACCCGGGGTCGAAAAATCCCAAAGCCCCCAATTTTCCCAACCCGGGGAGGGGTACTGGTGGCCAACCCCTTTCCCCAGGAATCAAGGGAAATTTTTTCTTCCCGTGTCACGTGTGCCCCGGAAAAAGGTCCCCGCCCTAAAGGGCCCTTTGGGCCTCTTATTTCCCCCCCGCCCGTTCCCCGAGGGCTCCTTGGGGCACTTAGGCATGGGGGCTTTATCAAAGGGGGCCTTCCGCCCTCTTCCCCGGGAAATTTTGTCATTGGATGGGGCACGGACCCCAAATTTTTTAAAAATTTTCCCCCTTGACCCAATTCCTGGCCCCTTCCCCCGGCTCCACAATGGCGGGGCATTTCTTTTCCCAAAATTTTTTTTCTCTGCATGGATTACCCTCGATACGTTTTCTGTTTGGGGGGTAAAATTTTTTCCCAAATTTTGGGGAGCCCTTTTGTTCCCCGCTTACCCAAATTAAAATTTTGGGCTTTTTTTTTGCCTACCATCCCCAAACTATGGTCAAGGTTTGGGGGAGGGGTTTTTTCGATATTGGGTGAATTTCCTGCGTATTTATGTTCCCGTCTTTTGGACAACTGGGGCGAGCTGCTTCCGGGGGGCGAGTTCTCCTTTAAACCCTCGGGAATCTGTTTTTTTGGGGTGTTTTCCAAATTTTGGTGGTCTAGGCGTCACCCCGCCCTCCCTCCCTTGTCCCGGGCTTCCCTGGTTCCCCTGTGGAAACAAATGCGGACATCAAGGCCAAAATTTTGGGGGGAGACCCGACTTGCTTACTCCAGGCCTCTGCCCGCCCTGAAAAAACCCCGGGCTGACAAGAGAAAGGGGGCCCCCCTCCACATTCCAAACCCCGGGGAAAAAGGTTTTGGCTTTCTTCCCCGATAAGGGAGCCCCAAGATCCCCCGTATAAATTGGGGGGCTGTGGTTTCTGGGGGGCCCTTTTAAGGGGCTCCGTCAAACTTAATTCCCGGGGTGTACAAGCTTGCCTCCCCCCCTTCCCGGATTCTTTAAAGCCTTCCCCGGTTTCCCTCCTAAAGCCCTGGACCCGTGCTCCTCCTAAAGGGTCCCTGGGGCCCGGGGGGGCCGGGTGGGGCTTTTTCTCCCACCGGAAGGGCCACCCCCCGGGCCCAGGGGGCCCTTCCCCCCCCCCCCCTTTCCCCCCCCCAATCCCCCCCCCCCTTTTTTAACCGCCCCCCCCCCCTTCCCCCCCCCCCCTTCCCCCCGCCCCCCCCCCCCCCCCCCTAAAAGCCGCGCGGTTAAATTTGGTGCTGGCCGGTGTTGCCCCGGGGCCCTTTTTGGAAAAATGTTTTCCTAAGTTTTTAAAATTTTTGCCTTACCTGTACCAACCTCCTGCTGTTTTTCGACTCCGAAAACCCCTGCCGGGCCTTGGCCCCGACCTTCCTGGGCCCGTCCAAAGGGAAAGAACCCTTGCCCCCTTTCCTTTACCCTTTTCTGCCTTCCCACGACTTTCGAATTTTTGGACTACGATTCGTACTCGCTGCCCCCCTCGGCCGGGCCCTACAAGCAAAAAACTCGGGGGGGGAACGACCTGGTAGCCTCAGCCCCAGCAAAATCCCTCCCGCTTTGCGGGGGGGCCCTTGGGGGAAAACCCGGGGGCTAATTGATTGTTCCCCGGGTGGTTACATCATCCCCTTTTGGGGGGTCCCGTGGATTTCCCCTACCAAAACCGTTAAAATTTAATAGGGGCAAAAAAAAAAAAACCCCTTTTAAATTTTCCGTACACAATTTAAATGTTTTTTTTTTTTCCCCTTTTGGGCAGGCCCATTTTTTTTTTTGGGAAAAAACCCTTTTTGTTTCTTTTTATTTCCATCAGAAATTTGCTAGTTAATTTTCTGTTGTATTTAAAAGGGGGCAAAAAAAACCTATTTTTTATTTAGTACACAAATTTTTTAATTTTTTTTTTTAAATTTGGCGCATGGCCCCGTTTTGTTTTAAAGACCTACTTTTTTACTTTTCAATAGGAAAAGAACCCTTTTCTAGTAAACCCCAGGTGTTTTTTTAGGTGCAAAAAAAAACCCCCTTTTTTTTCCCTTACTTTTCAAATAGGGTTTTTTTTTTTTTAAATTTGGTGGGCCCGTTTTTTTATAGAGCCACCTTGTACTTAAATTTAATACAGAAATTTTGTAGTTACTGTTGGTGTATTTCATTGGTGCAAAAACCACCGTTTGTTATCCGTATAACTTTTAAATAGCTGTATTGCACGTGGTGTGGCCCTAGTTTTTTTCAAATAGCCACGTTGTACGACAATTCTGATAGAAAAATTTTCTAGCAACTGTTCTCGTTTGTCATTGCTGCAAAAACCACAATTTCTCATCCGTGTAAATTCTGAATAGTTTTATTGCGCTCGTTGAATCTCAGTTTGGCGCAGATAGCGCATTTGTATGATAATTTGTTTAAAACTATCAATTCCTAGTCCTACTGGGCAGTTGTAAATCCCTGGGACTGAAGGAAGAACACTGTTAATTTTGTCTTACGGTTCTTCCCCCAGACCGCATTTCACAGGTATTCGCTAGAAACATTCAGTTTCGAATCCTAGTTGGTTGTAGGAAATTAGAGGGATTTAAGAATAGCTGTGATTTGCCGTCTTTCAATAAGAGACTGTAAAAAACTCTTGCAAACTTTCTTACATTTTTATCTTTCTGAACATGAAGCGAAATGCAGGTGGTAAGCGAGCAAAGAGGGGTGTAGGACATGGAGGTAGAGGTACGAGAGAAGGTGCTCTTTCCAGTGCTGGCGACAACACGCAATCCAGCGTATCGTCGGTTGCAGGACCGTCAGGCCTGTCATCGCTAGGTCGGGGCCCTGTTAATCTCAGTAACGAACAGCGTTGCCAATCTGTTCTGCAGTGGTTAATGCAACCTGCATGCTGCAGTCCAGGACAGGTATAGTCTATGTCCAGTTCAACTAAAATGGTGATTCAAAGACTCCTTTTTCCGGCACTTTTTAATCTGTGGGTCATGTAGATTTAAGGGTCATGCTGCGGTCCAGGACAGGCATAGTCAATGTCCAGTTCAACTAAAATGGTGGTTCAAAGACTCCTTTTTCAGGTACTTTTTAATCTGTGGGTCATGCAGGTTTGAGGGTGATGCTGCGTTCCAGGACAGGGATAGTCTATGTCCAGTGCAACTAAAATGGTGGTTGAAAGACTCCTTTTTCCGGCACTTTTTAATTTGTGGGTCAGATAGGTTTAAAGGTCATGCTGCGTTCCAGGACAGGAATAGTCAATGTCCAGTTCAAGTAAAATGATGGTTCAAATAATACTGGGGCTTGGAGGCTTACAATATAGTGGCCATTATGTTAACCAATACCTCATATTTGATATTGTTCCAGTATGTGAAAATAGTTTGTTTTGGTTTTTTTCCTTGCCCAACAGTACTGGGGACTGGATGCAAGTAGAATACCAGCAGCCGCCCCCCCCCCCCCCATGCATGGAAGGTGTGCGAGCGGCGGGCTTACGGGTATTTTTGTTTCTATATAGTTTCCCAACATAAGGTACTGCGGCTTTTTTAATTTTTTTGCATGCTATGTGAATAGATGTCAATTTAAGGTGCAGCTTATTCCATCAGTGGAGAGATAAATGGGTTACCACCCATCAGCTGCACCTGGGTATTTTTCTCTAATAGCATGGGGGTTTGTGCTGCCTCTGTGCTGTGTTCAGATTCATCTCACCTTTGACTAGCAGTGAGTATGGCCATGTTTCTGGTTTTTTGAGTAATTTTTTCCCATTTTTCTGTGTATTTTGTGATTTTAAGGGAGTGTAGGGACCTCCAATAGATGAGGAGCCTTGATGGGGCTTGGTGGCTTACAATATAGTGGCCATTATGTTAACCAATATCTTATATTTGATATTGTTCCCGTATGTGAAAATAGTTTTTTTTTTTTTTTCCTTGCCCAACAGTACTGGGGACTGGATGCAAGTAGAATACCAGCAGCCGCCCCCCCCATGTATGGAAGGTGTGCGAGCGGCTGGCTTACGGGTATTTTTGTATCTGTATAGTTTCCCAACGTAAGGTACTGCGGCTTTTTTAACTTTTTTGCATGCTATGTGAATAGATGTCAATTTAAGGTGCAGCTTTCATTCCACTCAGTGGAGAGATAAATGGGTTACCACCCATCAGCTGCACCTGGGTATTTTTCTCTAATAGCATGGGGGTTTGTGCTGCCTCTGTGCTGTGTTCAGGTTCATCTCAGCTTTTTCTACCAGTGAGTATGGCCATGTTTCTGGTTTTTTGAGTAATTTTTTCCCATTTTTCTGTGTATTTTGTGATTTTAAGGGAGTGTAGGGACCTCCAATAGATGAGGAGCTTGATGGGGCTTGGGGCTTACAATATAGTGGCCATTATGTTAACCAATACCTCATATTTGATATTGTTCCAGTATGTGAAAATAGTTTTTTTTTGTTTTTCCTTGCCCAACAGTACTGGGGACTGGATGCAAGTAGAATACCAGCAGCCGCCCCCCCCCCATGCATGGAAGGTGTGCGAGCGGCTGGCTTACGGGTAATTTTTTATATGTATAGTTTCCCAACGTAAGGTACTGCGGCTTTTTTAACTTTTTTGCATGCTATGTGAATAGATGTCAATTTAAGGTGCAGCTTTCATTCCACTCAGTGGAGAGATAAATGGGTTACCACCCATCAGCTGCACCTGGGTATTTTTCTCTAATAGCATGGGGGTTTGTGCTGCCTCTGTGCTGTGTTCAGATTCATCTCACCTTTGACTAGCAGTGAGTATGGCCATGTTTCTGGTTTTTTGAGTAATTTTTTCCCATTTTTCTGTGTATTTTGTGATTTTAAGGGAGTGTAGGGACCTCCAATAGATGAGGAGCCTTGATGGGGCTTGGAGGCTTACAATATAGTGGCCATTATGTTAACCAATACCTCATATTTGATATTGTTCCAGTATGTGAAAATAGTTTTTTTTTTTTTTCCTTGCCCAACAGTACTGGGGACTGGATGCAAGTAGAATACCAGCAGCCGCCCCCCCCCATGCATGGAAGGTGTGCGAGCGGCGGGCGTACGGGTATTTTTGTATCTGTATAGTTTCCCAACGTAAGGTACTGCGGCTTTTTTAACTTTTTTGCATGCTATGTGAATAGACGTCAATTTAAGGTGCAGCTTTCATTCCACTCAGTGGAGAGATAAATGGGTTACCACCCATCAGCTGCACCTGGGTATTTTCTCTAATAGCATGGGGGTTTGTGCTGCCTCTGTGCTGTGTTCAGATTCATCTCACCTTTGACTAGCAGTGAGTATGGCCATGTTTCTGGTTTTTTGAGTAATTTTTTTCCCATTTTTCTGTGTATTTTGTGATTTTAAGGGAGTGTAGGGACCTCCAATAGATGAGGAGCCTTGATGGGGCTTGGAGGCTTACAATATAGTGGCCATTATGTTAACCAATACCTCATATTTGATATTGTTCAGTATGTGAAATAGTTTTTTTTTTTTTTCCTTGCCCACCAGTACTGGGGACTGGATGCAAGTAGAATACAGCAGCCGCCCCCCCATGCATGGAAGGTGTGCGAGCGGCTGGCTTAGGGTATTTTTGTATCTGTATAGTTTCCCAACGTAAGGTACTGCGGATTTTTTAACTTTTTTGCATGCTATGTGAATAGATGTCCAATTTAGGTGCAGCTTTCATTCCACTCAGTGGAGAGATAAATGGGTTACCACCCATCAGCTGCACCTGGGTATTTTTCTCTAATAGCATGGGGGTTTGTGCTGCCTCTGTGCTGTGTTCAGATTCATCTCACCTTTGACTAGCAATGAGTATGGCCATGTTTCTGGTTTTTTGGTAATTTTTTCCCATTTTTCTGTGTATTTTTGTGATTTTAAGGGAGTGTAGGGACCTCCAATAGATGAGGAGCCTTGATGGGGCTTGGAGGCTTACAATATAGTGGCCATTATGTTAACCAATACCTCATATTTGATATTGTTCCAGTATGTGAAAATAGTTTTGTTTTGTTTTTTCCTTGCCCAACAGTACTGGGGACTGGATGCAAGTAGAATACCAGCAGCCGCCCCCCCCATGCATGGAAGGTATGCGAGCGGCTGGCTTACGGGTATTTTTGTATCTGTATAGTTTCCCAACATAAGGTACTGCGGCTTTTTTAACTTTTTTGCATGCTATGTGAATAGATGTCAATTTAAGGTGCAGCTTTCATTCCACTCAGTGGAGAGATAAATGGGTTACCACCCATCAGCTGCACCTGGGTATTTTTCTCTAATAGCATGGGGGTTTGTGCTGCCTCTGTGCTGTGTTCAGATTCATCTCACCTTTGACTAGCAGTGAGTATGGCCATGTTTCTGGTTTTTCAAATAATACTGCCTTCTGGCACTTTTTAATTTGTGGCACTAGTTGATTGGTTCTTCAGATATGGTCATGGTTTCCACCCAGGTCCATGCTGCCACATAGTGGAGAGTGGTCCAGGAAGCAAGTGTTATCTTGGAGTATCTCTCCTGTTCAGCTAAGCTTATATATGTGTAATAATGTTTGCACCACAAACTTTATTAGAAAAGCTTTAGATAAATATATTTCCCTTCAAACGCTTAAGATGTTTTTGAAGATCTCCCATTTATTATTTGTTCTGCTATTTTTAAACACCTTGTCCCATTTTGGAAAGATAACTATCTTTAGTTATTGACAAAAACCTGTTTCCTTATGAGAGCTACAGGTTTCAGTTTCCCGATTTATATCTGGGTAGTTAAATTTGCCCATAATAACAACCTCATTATGATTAGCCACCTCAACTATTTGCCTGAGGATTACATCTTCCATGGGTTCTGTTATATTAGGGGGCCTATAGCAGACCCCTAGTAGAATTATATTATTGTTATTACCCCTATTTATATCTATCAATAATGATTCCACATGCTCATTTCCTGTATCTATATCCTCCCGCAGTGTTGACCGCTCAGTCGTAGCTCTCATCCAACTATGTTATCCCCACTGTGCCATATTTTTCTTCAGCAATTAATAATTCTAGTTCATTTATTTTATTGGTGAGACTCCTGGCATTGGTCAGCATGCAATTTAGAGATTTTTCGGTTTTTATTCCTTTATCCCTGTTCTTTTTAACTATGATACTCATCCTTCCCTCCATCCTCCCCTGTTTTATGACTTAATATCCCTACTTTCTATCTTTTTATCTTTGCACGCTATCTTTGTAGTTACCGTACCCCAGTCACTAGTTTAAATTATTGCCTCCAACTGCTGGATATTTTGTCCCCCAATACAGTGATCTCCTACATTTTAGGTGCAGCCCCGGCCCTAGCATAGAGTCTTTAGCCAAGTTAGACAGTCAGCTCAGTTCTTCCAAAAAACCCAAACCCTCTCTCTACACAAATTTTTGAGGACACTTTTCCTCCTCTATATTCCACTGCCGTTGGTGTGGTCAGTGTGGTACCAAGTGAGTGGATTTCTGAAAATATTACCTTGGAATGTTCCTTGCTTCAAGGCTTTTGGGCCTAAGTCCCTTGGATTCCATTTTTTAAGGTACACTCAAACTTCCTCTAACTTTGTCATTGGTGCAAAGAGTGTGGATCATTGATGGCTCGGTTTATCACCAGCCCCACCCAGCAATCTGTCATCAACCGGGTTCCGCGAATATGTTGAACTCGGGCTCAGGTAAATAATATATATGTCAGCGATCCGGTATTTTTGTGACAGATTGCCCTGTCTGTTTCAACTAATAATGGAAGATCCACAACAAGTGTACCTGTCTAGCCTGACCGGCATCCTATTCCCCATCTTATGAGCAGACAGGGCGAGTGTCTTGCTGGCTGCCGTGCTATTTCTGAGATGATATCCCTCTCAATACTGACCAATCTTGCAAATTTGTTGGGGTGTGTAGATCAGGACTTAGGTCTCTTGAACTTTTCCCTATTTACCCTTCTTTTGGACTGTTACAGTTAATCTGCATCATGTCTTGCACCTCCATGTCTGCAATCCTTCCCTAACATCTACTCTCTGTAGAGTTTTTGTTCAGTAGAACGAAGCAGGACTTGCTTTCAAGTTGGCATTGGATCTCTGTGTTGCCACTTTGCTCTATTTAGATCCAGGATCCGGCGCTTGCTAAGTGCAGCATGCGAACACATCTCGCACAGCAGTTCTGCACCTCAAACTTTTGTTCAAGGATTATATCTGAGATGGGCATGGGAATTTCTAAATTCGATTCGGTCACTTCGGCCGAATTTTCCGAAGAAATTCGTTTCGTTCCCGTTACTTTCAGTGCAACGATCGCTCGTTAAATAAAGCCAGCTATTCTCCAGAGACTGCCACAGAGGACCTGCTGCACATGGTGCTGTAGAACGTAGTGTGGCCTGCTTAAATATGCAGATGGGAGCTTGGGTCTGGTCTGTCAATACAATGTTGTGTTTTAGAGAATGACACGCAGATGACTGCCCCACTCTTAGAATACGTTCACTATCAAAATTCACTGGGCACTTAGAGGGCAAAAGACTGACCAAAAAAATCAAGCGGAGGAATGATAGCCTGATAAAGTCATGCCAGGAAGCTGGAAAAAAAACAAGCTGAGAGCTCAGGTTGGCAATGTTAGTGACCAGAGTGATGGAGGTGACGGCTCCGGCAGCCACAGAGCATGAGTTCAGGCAGTGGCAAAAAGACATATGGAGGTGCAAAAACACGAGGAAGCACACAGTGTGGCACAATGACTGAGAGCGGAGGTCAGGCTGGGCAGCAGTATGAGGTCACGGCAGTGGACAATGACACAGTGTGGAGGGAACATGGCAGAAGCCACAGCCAGATCTAGCATGGTTCAGACAGTGGCATCAATGACAGTGTAGTTGAGGTGTGGTGGCAATACCAGTCCCTGGTAAAGATGGTGGTAGGCAGATGGAGGAAAACTGTCTAGACAGATGTGTGGCTATCAGGTGGGTGGCTCGGCATCGAATAATGGACTGAGGCAGGTAGTTTGAACCCAGGGTCTGACGACTAAGGCATTGGTGTGTGAAATCCTGGCCGATCCACGCCTGATTCATCTTGACAAAGGTCAGTTGTTCCACAATTCCCGTGGACAAGCGTGAGTTCTCCTTGGAGGTAACGATGGCCCCGCCGCACTGAACCCCGCTCTGATAGCCTCACTAATGGCGGGCAGGACAGCTTCTCCACTGCAAACTATAGGGCAAGTTGCCGTTGGCCACAATTCAAGTTTGGCTGCCAGTATCCAGCGGTATCTTCCTAACATGAGGTGGCAGAGTGCTGTCCAAGTAGGGGCCACAACCTTTTGGTTCAGGACTGCTGCTCCAGGTCCTGCTGCTGCTGCTGCTGGCGGACTGCCCTCATCACTGGCGGTGTGAAGGAAGATGACTCCGATCAGTGAACTCCTGACGTAGTTACTACTGGTGAAGTGGTACTGCTCCTACCCCCCCACCTTTCCTCCAGGAAGCAGCGGCAGTAGTATGTGAGGCTGAGGAACCCCCCGGTTGACTGTCAGAGAGGGACGATTCGCCATGGCAGCAGCCCCAGATCTGATTACGGAGGATTTCCCTATTGTAATTTGTTTTTGTCTCCTCTCAATAGCTGGGTGAAGGCTCACATTTTTGGGACCCGTTAGGTAGCGAGGGTCCAATAGGCGTGGAGAGGAGCCAGAAGTCATCCTCTGCAGATGCTGACTAATTCGGCTGTCCACTAGCCAGGAAAAATAAGCATGCTGCGGGCCATATGCACAAGTGACTCCGAGAGGCTCCCTGCTCCATTTCCACTATATACTGCCACGGTGCTTGGGGACTGGTCATCTGCCTCGTCTTTCCTCATCCTCCATCCCCTCCTCAGCTGCTCCTGCTCCTCCTCTCTTGTCACCTGGGTTAGAAATCACCTCCTTCCACCAGACATATGCTTCTGCCTCCATTGTCTCCTCCTCCTCCTCATTCTCAGTCACCCACCGGACTATGTGGCCAAGAGATATGTAGTCGCCACGTCTCCAGTCCCCTGCCAGTCAGATTTTTCAGCAGTCTGTTCAGGAATGAAGCAGAGGAATGATGTTATTATCCCGTAGTCATGGCGGGGGGGGGGGGGGTTGGGGGGAACCATGACCAAATACGTAGCTCTCCTCGAAATGGCGCTCAACAACGGAGGTGTCACGGGCATGAGCTGCCTCACTGGCTGACATCAAAGTTACACAGGGGAGTATTCTGTCTGCATGGATCATCAAAAAAATCGTTAATGGCCTTTACTCCGTTCATACAGTCGGTGCCAACATGTGCAGGCTATGGAATTCCAGCGGGTTGGAAAATAGCATATCAGAGTGTGTGGGGGAGGGGCGTTCATGCCGCTGCAACTCGAGGAGGGTGTTCCGGCTTTGGTATGAATGGAGTAAAGTGCATTGCACAGTTTCGGTCATTTTCAGAATGTTCTGAAGGATCGGTGGAAGTCTTCAGGACCTTTCACACCAGACTCAAACACGATATAGGGTGCGCCTAGTGCAGGGCGCATGGACCATCCACTCCTCGGTGCAGCTGGCGGGACACAATGTTACTCCATTGTCCGTCACCATGGTTCCGCATTTGCAGTTGGCGCGAGGAAAGCCACACATCTGATTTCTTGCTGCTATGTCCGCTGGGAGCAGGTTCCTGATACTTTGTGACATTCGTTCGCCGAGCAAGCCAGTGTAGAACTGCGTGGACTCCGCTCGTGCCTAACATTGTTGGATGATGGAGCCAGTACTTGTGGAGACTGAGTTGGGTGGTGGTGGTGGAGGGGAGGGAGGGCGACATTGGCGCAGGTGCAGAAGTGTGTTAACGTGGAAGAGAGAAAGCGGCGTCTCCTGTCCAGTTGTTGGTGTGCCTGGGCTGGACGCACATTCAACCAGTGGGCCGTAAAGGACAAGTACTGGCCCGGACCGGAGTTACAGCTCCAGACGTCGCGCTGCCGTTCGCACCTTGGAACAACCGATAAGCTCAAGACTGACCCACCTTTGTTCTTCTACATATTTAGAAGTGCTCGGTTACTGCCTTTTTGGAAAAGAATATTACGTTTGGAAAAAACTCTCCATTCTCGGCTCGGCACAGCCAATTAGTCTTGCCTGAACGGTGCAAGTCACCATTGGAAGGGAGGGTACTGCAGTACCAAAACAACTTGGACAAGGAAGCACGGTCAGATGCTGCACCCTTAGGATGGTGGACGCATTAATGTTGTCTCTTTGCAATCGCCTCGCTGAACGAATGCTGGCGCCGATGGAGTAGCGAGGAGACTAGGAGTTCTGACCCAGGGAGATGATGTCAAGAGAAACCAGCTTGTTCTGCAGAGGTGGTCGGAGCCTTGGACTGGCTGGCAATGGCAATGCGTGACACTGGGCGCTGCTGCTGCTGCTGTTGCTGCGGCGGCAGTGAGTGGTCCACCACCTTTCTGAGCCACGTTGTCTCCCACGCAACCGGATTGGTGACGCTGCATGTGTTGACTGCCAGGGCCGTCGGGTGCCAACGTTAGCTCCCTGGCCACGCTTACTTTCTTGCCCACAGATTCTACATATACCCATATTCGGCTCCTCGGTGTACTTAGCAAGAAGAACTGCCACACCGCCGAAGTATCGAATCTTACCGACAACGCTCCGCACTGAGTGATACTGCGCCGCTGCCTTGCTGAGCCCTGTGATCGCTACTTTTTTTGGGACCTGCGAAGCGGGTTTTTCTTACCCCGTGAGGCCCGCTTGGCTCCCGACACTAAAACAGACAGATTATCACTGCTGACTCACGGCCACACACGACCCACTTGCTGGCTTGCGCTGCTCCTGACGCGCAAGCTGACGCCATCTTCTCTGACGATGATGAAGCCCTTGCCTCACCCGGCCCCAGTGCGGTCAGCTACATCATCCATCTATTTGTGTTCATCTCACTGCTGTCCTCTGTACCCACACGGTCTTTGTATGCGCACGGACTGACTCTTCACAACATGACCTCCATGCCACTCTCCACATTCTATACTTTGCCGCCTACTGCAAGAAGCAGGCGATAATGGCCCCATTTCTTCGCTGCCAAGTAAGCTGCTGACTGCCTCCTCAAATTGTTCATCCTCGCTATATAGTGGCGCTGAGCCCAGACTCACATAGCTAGATCTCTGGCTGACGGGAACCGGATGGGGACAGAGGCTGGGCTTGAGGACAGGTGAGGGCCGCTGACCCCGCTCCCGGGCCATCGCCAAATAATGTTGTATCTGTGGTTAGCACCGGACTCTTGGCTGGGGGTTGTCAGATCTCATCTGGGAGGGGACGCGGATGAACCTAGTCAACAATCAAGAACCCTTGGGTGCTTGAACAACACACCGGCCGCGTAGATGACGCGGGCAGTTGTGGCCTCTAACCGAGTGACCCCTGCTGCGGAGCGTCCCCTTGTGTGCTGCGATCTGGGCCTGTTCCGGATTGTTTGTTGCCTAGGCCACCTCGCAGGTGCAGAGCCTGCAACACTCTCTGTCTGAGAACATACGCTGTTTGTTCTAAAATGTAGACACTGTGTTGATGATGATATCTGTATATGATAATATACACTGTTGTTGACTCCAATTGACACACTGTAATACAAGCATTGCGGGTGAGTACACTTGGAAAATATATTGCGCTCACAAAATGCCAGGATAAAAAATTGACTTGTATGTGCCGTTTGAAAACTCTGTGTATTTTACTTAATGTAAAAGCACAAATAGGCTTAATTAACCTTCTCGGATATGAATTAGGCTACAGGCAAAAATGTATATGTATTTTCGGATTGAAAAAGACGGATTTATTTTTGTCAAGCTCACCAGCCAAAAATGCTTAAATTAAACCACTGGATGTAAATTGCGACCAAAGAATGAGCCCCCACACAATAGTAGCTTTGTAAGGTGTTCAATTGCGTGTTTTCTACGCCCACACAACAAAGGGAGATACAGTTGTGTGTAATTAATCTTTGCTTGTGAATTAGGCTCATACAGGAAAATAGAGTATTATATTTTGGCGTTGAAAAGTCGGTTTATTTAGTGTCAGCACACAGGCAAAACAACTGCTTACTTATTAACTCACCTGGATGTAAAATTGCGCCAAAGGAATTGAGCCCGCCACAAAATAGTAGTTTGTAGCGTGTTACAATTGCTGTGTTTTACTACGCAACAACAACAAGAGAATAACTGTTGTAATTTATCTTTGCTTGTGAAATTAGGCCTACTAGAGAAAAATTTATTTATTTTGGCGTTGAAAAGATGGTTTCTTGGGGTCAGCACACCAGCAAACAACGCTATAATTAACCCTGGATGTAAATTGTGCAAAAGAATGAGCTGGCACAAAAATAGTAGCTTTGTAGCGAGAGTTACAATTGCGTGTTTTCTACGCCACACAACAAGAGATAGAGTGTGTTATTAACTTTGCTTGTGAATTAGGTACAGAAAAATTATATATTTTGGCGTTGAAAAGACGGTTTCTTGGGGTCAGGCACACAAGCCATAAACAACCTTAATTAACCCCTGGATGTAAATTGCGCATAGAATTGAGCAGCCAAAAGGATTGATGGTATTTGTATTGTAAAAAAAGCCTGTTTCTTTAAATGAATACAACGGAACTGGCTAAGATTCCCAACTTGGCTATTGATTGTATATGACAGCTGCAGTGGACGCAACACTGGAATTAAGATCCAATACCCAAAAAATTAGAAATAGAACCTTTAGAAGAACAGTTACTTGAGACAAGCTGAGACACCCCAAGACAATGTGATATATAAAAATCAATTCTTCAGTAAGAGCTTTCTTGCCGTATGGCATCACCTTCTGATCGTACAGTGAGAGCGTATGAGCTCAGCGTCGAGCCCCGGGACTTATATAGTGCAGGGTGACGTCACAGAATCCCGATCGCCGGTCTACTGATTGGTTACCTACTGCACATGTCATGCAGGTATCCCTTCTTTCTCCCAGAGTGCTTTTGCCCCCCCATGTAGCGCCATGTGCTACACATAGCCATTTTTATCAATCAAAGCACACTTCGTTCCACCCGAAGTACCCCAAAGTTCGACTTCGTTCCGAACCGAAGTTTTCCTGAAATTCTAAACGAATTCCACTTCGTTAGAATCGATTCGCCCATCTCTAATTATATACATTGCACAGGATGTGCAATGGATGGCATTGTCAATCATGGAACTCATGGGGATTCATGGAACTCATAGGGATATACATAGTGATCATTGATGTTTCCCCCTAATCTGTCACATATAAACCTCTGCTGTAATCCTGTTCTATGTCACATATAGACCACTGCTGTAGCCACCTCCTCTGTCAAATATAGGCTGCCTTTGGGCTTGTCATCTGTGACAAACAGACTGGTACTGTAGTATCCCTTTCTCTGTCACATGTAGACTGTTGCTGTAGCTCTCTCATATGTCACATATAGGCCACTGCTGTAGCCCCCTCCTGTCCCTTATAGACCACTGCTGAAGCTTCCTTCTCAGTCACATATGAACAACTGCTGTGGTTCCCTCATCTGTCATATAAAGACAACTGCTTTAGTCCCCTCATCTTTCACATACATACCACTGATGTTGCCTGATTCTCAGTCACATATACTCTGCTACTATAGCCCCTTCATCTGCCAAATGTGAAAGTAGCAAAAGCGTAGCCCCTTTCCCCCTCTGTTGCATAAGACTGGGGCGTAACCCCTGCTCTGTCACTTTAAACCCACTGCGTGGCCCTATCATCGTCCTGAAAACGATGTAGACCCCTCCTCTGAAACAAAAAAAATTTGTCGTACCCAAACCTCTGTCACATACAGAATGGGTGTTTGAGCCCCCCTACACTGTCAAAAAACTTCACTGCGGGCCGCCCCCCTCTGAACACATCAAAAAGGGATTTTTAGCCCCCTCCTCTGTCACAAATAGAACACTGCTGTAATGACTCCTCTGTCACATATAAACCATTGTTGTAGGCCACTCCCATGTCACTTTTAGAAAACTGCTGTTGTCACCTACTCTGTCAGACATAGAACAGTTCTGTAGCAACCTCCTGAATCACATATAGACCACTTCTGTAGCCCCCTCCTCTGTCACTAATTGACTAGTGCTGCAGCCCCTATCTCTGTCACATACAGACCAGTGCTGTTACCTCATCTTCCTGTCACAGATAGACTTCTGCTGTACCCCTGTTCTCTGTCACATATAGATCACTGCTATTGCCTTTTTTCTGTCACATATCGACCACTGCTGAAGTCCCCGTCTCTGTCACATATAGAAAGTATTAGCCCATCTTCTTCCTATAGACCACGAAGGCCCCTCTTCTCGTAAAAACAATCCACTGTGGAGCCCCCTTCTCTGTGAACTAAAAAAATTTTGTTTTTTTCCCCCTTTCCCTTTCACATAAGACCAATTGATAACCCCCCTCTTCCTTTTCACATAAAAAAGGTTTCCATATTCTCATCCTTTGTCACATATATATCACTTTTGGTCCCCTTCCCTGTCACATATATATATACTACTGCTTTACCCTCCCCTTTCTGATATATATATATATAAAACCAGAAGTTTCATATATATGACATCTCACTATTGAAAAAAAAATAAAACCTTTCCCATTTTAGGTTTTAAATTGAGTCAAACATTTTTGGGTACCTTTCACAACTTCTCACATGTTGGAGGAATTGTGGCCCATTCCTCCTACAGAACGGTGTAACTGGCCCTTTGTAGGTCTCCTTGCTTGCATCTGCCTTTTCAGCTTTGCCCATAAATTTTCAATAGAATTGATATGAAATTATTTCTATAGTTCTATAATACAGGGTTAAACGTTTTGCAATTTCTAATGATACAAGCTTCTTCCATGTAGCTTGTGTCCTTGTATTGTTTTGGTAGAATCTCAATGTCTCCTAACTGTAAACAATGGCTTTGTTATAAATTACCAAGGACTATCATAAGAGGTGTTACTAACAAAGATGACTAAAAGGTATTATCCAATAAAAATATATCTGTTTTGCATAGATTACTAAAAGTTTATAAAACTGCTTGCCAAGCTTTCAATAAAGGAGAAAGGATACATGACATTTTGGGAAATGTCTTTTGTTCTTTCGATAATGTGTGTGCACATACACTCTTGAGTTAATTTATAATTTGGACATCGCACAAACAAAGCAGGGAGATATTTTAGACTCCCATAACAGGATTGAGATCAGGGCTTTGTGATGGCCACTCCAAAACATTGTCCATTTGGGAGACCCATTTCTGCTCAAGCTTTAACTTCCTGACTGATGTTGCTTCAGTATTGCCACATAATCTTCTTTCCTCACGATGCCATCTATTTTTTGAAGTGTACCACACTCCTGCAGCAAAACTACCCCTCATGTTTCACAGTTAGGATGGTGTTTTTAGGCTTCCAAGCTTTTCCCTTTTTCCTCCAAACGTAACGATGGTCATCTTGACTAAACAGTTCAATTTTAGTTTCGTCAGACCATAGGACATGTCTCCAAAAATGTGGGTCTTTGTTCCTGTGTGCATTTGCAAATTAATCTGGCTTTTATATGTTTCTTTTGAAGTAATAGCTTCTTCAGCACCTTCGCAAGGTCTTTTGCTTTTGTTTCTTGTGTTGATATGCCCATGTCGGACCAAAGCATGTTCATATCTGAGGCACAGGACCCGTCTCCTTCCTGAGCGGTATGATGGCTGGAGGTTCCCATCTTGTTTGTACTTGTATATAATTGTTTGTACAGATGAACGAAGCACGTTAAGCTATCTGGAAATTGCACTCAACGATAATCCAGACATGTGCAAGTCCACAATTCACTTCCTGATATCTTGGCTGATTTCTTTAGACTTTCCCATGAATGTTACACACAGAAGCAGTGTGTTTCTGGTGTGCATTAAAATACATTCACAGACATGTCTCTAACTCAGATGTTGCCAATAAAATCAGAAGCTTCCAAAGACATGACATCATCAAATGGGCTGTCCGAAATAGTTTAAAGGTATAAGTAATTGTAGTGTATGTAAACTTTTGACTTTGCAGAAAGTAATAAAATTCCTTAACCCCTTCCCGACATAGGACGTATGCATACGCCCTAGCGGTAAGTGACTTCCCGCAAATGGACGTATGCATACGTCCTGGCGATCGCGCGGGCGAGCCGCGCACAATCGCGACATGGGACCAGCGGTAAATGGCCGGTGGCCGCATGCCGTATCACCCGCGGCCGGAGTGAGCTCCGACCGCGTGTGATTAACGCTTCAGTACCGCAACCTGTCATGGTTGCAATAATAAAGCAGCAGGCAGGAGGAGGAAGCTCCTTCTGCCTGCTCCCGTCGGCTGCCGCACTGTAGTGCAGCACCTATCTCCTGTCTGATGGTCCCGGGAAGTGAACGGCACTTCCCGGGGTCATCTGTGATGTCACCATGCCCGCAATGCATTGTGGGCATGGTGACAGGCAGTTGTCATGGCAACCAGTACACAGTACTAGTACTGTACACAGGCCTGCCTTCTAACAGCAATCTGATGATTGCTGTTAACAGAAAAAGTAAAAAAAGTTTAAAAAAGTAAAAATAAATGTTAAAAGTGAAAAAAGAGTAAAACACAAACACAAAAAATAAAATAAAACCACGTACACCGTCCATTTCCCCTTTACAAATGCCAATCGCCCCAAAAAAAGATCAAAAATAAATAAAGCAGCCATATTTGGTATTGACACGTGCGTAACGACCTGCCCTATAAATCTGTCACATTAATTAACCCACACGGTGAACAACATAAAAAATAAATAAAAAACAGTCACAGAATTGCGTTTTTTGTTCATCCCGCAGCACATAAAATGGAATAAAAAGCGATCAAAAACTTTAATAAACTCCAAAGTTGTACCAATTAAAACGTCCATTCATCCTGCAAAACAAAATGTCCTTACACAGCTCTAGATACAGAAAAATAAAAAAGTTATGGCTCTCAGAAGACAGCGATGCATAAATATTGTTTTACACCATAAAACACTTTTTTTTTTTTTTAAAGTGCTTCTAAATAAAAAAAAAAAAATGAATTGGGTATCGCCATAATCATATTGACCCAGAGAGTAATCTAACTGTCACGGATACTGCGGATGAGCCCCTGTTAAAAATAAAAATAAAAACACTACTAGGATTGCAGTAATTTTTTTCACCCTTCCTTCCAAAAAATGGATTTAAAACTGATCAAAAAGTTTTGTCCCCCATAAAATTATACCAATAAAAACGTCAACTCATCTCGTAAAAAAACAAGAGCCAGCACAGCTTCGTACACCGAAAAATAAAAAAGTTATGGCTCTCAGACTATGGCGATGCAAAAAACGTGTTTTCCTTTTTGAATACAAGTGTTTTTATTGTGTAAAAACAGTAAAAACCTATAACAAAATACAAATTTTGTATATTTTTTTATCATATCGACCTGCTGAGTAAAACTAGCATGTCATTTAACCACACGTGACCGCGTAAAAAATAAAAATAAGAAACACTACCGGGAATCTGAATTTGTTCAAAATGCCCCCACAAAAAACCTTAATAAAAAGTGATAAAAGCGTCATATGCACCCCATAATTTACTAATAAAAACGTCAACTCATCCCGCAAAAAACAACCCCCATAATCAGCTCCGTGCCCCAGAAAAAAAAAAAAAGTTAGGGCTGTCAGAATAGGACAACATAAAAATGCAATTTCTTATAGACCTAATTCAATTGTGAAAAAATTAATAAAACATAAAAAACTATATAAAATCTACATCATTGAAATTGTCCCGACCCCCACAGTAAAGTTTCCTGTCACTTATCCCGTACGGCGAACACTGTAAAAAAAGCCCAAAAAGCAATGGGGGAAACCCATTTTCATACCCCATTACAAAAAAAATACTATGGACCACCTGTACACCTAAAATGCACAGTACACCCCTAATGAGATCCATGAGGGTGTTTAATCCAAAATGGGGCGACTCTAAAAGGGATTTCACCTCTTCTGGTACTTTGGGGGCTTTGCAATGCAAAAATGACCCCACCGAAATCTCCCGTTCCAAAAGCAAAATAGCGCTCTATCCCTTGTACGCCCTGCCATGCGCCCAAACACATTTAAACCCACATGTAGGGTATTGTCCCAACTTGGAAAAAAATTGCTTAACAAAATTTGGAAGCTTTTTTTACAGGATTCCTGTAAAAATTCAACTAAAATTTTCAGCAAAATTGCAGATTGTTGGAAAAAAAAAAATTAATTTTCCCAGCCTAACGCTAAAAATTTTGTGAAACACCTGTGGGGGTTAATATTTCTCACTACACCCTGGATATATTCCATAAGGGTTTTAGTCCCAATATGGAGTCTTTTAGGGGGGTTTATTAGTTTTAGCCCATAGGGTGTCCACAAACCTGAAATGGCGCCTAAAAAAAAATTGTAATGAAAATGAGAACCCAGAGTCCGGTAGGTACACCTCCTATTCTGGGCTTGTGTGAGCCAAATAATGCACTAGGCCCCATAGGGGTATCTCTGAAAACACAGAATCTGGGAATAATATTAAGTTGCATTCCCGAATCACATCTACCAGTTCTTGTGAATAATGCTGAAAATTGAAAATCTGCAAAAAAAAAAGTGAATTTAAATTTCACCTCCACTTTGCTTTCATTCCTGTGAAACACCTAATGGACTAATACACTTCCTACTTGCTGTTTTGAATACTTTAAGCAGTGTAGTTTCTTAGATCAGGTCATTTATGGGGGTATCTAACATACAGGCTAATCAAAATCACGTTAGAACTGGACTGGTCCCTAAAAAAATTTATATTGCAAATTTTCTTGAAAATGTGAAAATTACTACTAAATTTCTAAGCCCCCTAATATCATAAATAAAAAAAGACATTAAAAAAAAAAAATACCAACCTACAGTAGACATATGGGAGATGCTAGTTATAAGCTATTTTGAGTGGAATAACTATCTGTCTTACACGCAGAAATTTTTGAAGTTTGAAAATGGTAAAGTTTTCTAATTTTTCACGATACTTTGATATTTTTCACAAATAAAATTCATGGGAATATTGAAAAAATGTTAACCCCAGGGCATACAAGTCTGACCAAAAATGAAAAATTTCAAAGCAGTGCAATTAAGGCTCATAACTTTCCCCGGTGAGATTCTGAATGGAAAGCAGGTGCTCACAAAGGTTTTGACTACAGAAAAAAAGAGTAATGGAGAACATAGAAATATTTAAAAAAAAAAAACCCTTAACCACGCTGCCTGCAAATATGACCAAAAATAAAAAATTTCAAACCAGTTCAATTATGACCCTAAAAATCATGTTCTGATAAAGCTTCCACTCATAGAAAAAAAGAATTACATGAGTTCATGGGAATATTGAAAAGACTCTAATTTCAAGCTAGTGCAATTATGACTCAAGTTTCATCTTTACCTGTCAAAAGACATTTTGAAGGAAAGCAGGTTCTGATAAAGCTTTGTTCACAAGAAAAAAAGTACATGAGATCATTGAAAAAAATAGCTAATCCTGCAGCCTGCAAATCTGTCCAAAATGAAACATTTCAAACCAGTGCAATTAAGGCTCAACATTTATCACAACCTTCCCCAAAGAGATTCTCAGAGGAAATCAGGTTCTGATAAAGCTTTCGTTCACAGGAAAAAGAGTACATGAGTTCATGCTAACTCAAACCCCGCAGCCTACAAATCTGACCAAAAATGAAAAATTTATAACTAGTGCAATTTTGACCCAAATTTTATCTTAACCTTCCTCGAGGAGATTCTTAATGAAATCAGGTTCTGATAGAGCTTTCATTCACAGGAAAAAAAATGTATATGAGTTCATTGTAATTATGAAAGAAATGCTAACCCCTTGGCTTGCAAATCTGACCAAGAATGAAAAATTTCAAACCAGTGAAATTTAGGCTAAAAATTTGTCATAACCGTCTTCTGCAAAGAGATACTGAGTGGAAAGCAGGTGCTGATAAAGCTTTCATTCACAGGAAAAAATGATAATCCTATGGCCTGCAAATCTGACTAAAATTAAAAATTTCATAGCATTACAATTAAGATCCCAAATGTATATATTCAGTACCAAATCCTAAGAGATTCTGAGTAGAAATCATGCTCTGATATAGCTCCTCGTCACAGGAAAAAAAGTGCATTCATTGGAATTCTGAATAAAAGTTGACCCTGCAACCTGCAAATCTGAAAAAAAATGAAACATTTCAAACAAGTGCAGATATAACCCAAATTTTATCTTTACCTTCCCTGAAGAGATTTTAAAGGAACCCAGGTTCTGATAAAGCGTTTGTTCATAAGAAGAAAAGTTCATCAGTTCATTTAAAAATGTTAAATATGCTAACACTGCAGCCTGCAAATCTGTCCAAAAATGAAAAAATACAAACCAGTTCACTAAAGACCCTAAATGTGTCTATACCATCCCTTACGAGATTGTTAGTAGAAACCATGTTCCGATAAAGCTTCTATTTTTTTAAAAAAAGTATTTAAATTGAAAAACCAGTTACTCAGAGGCATGCAAATCTGACCAAAAATGAAAAATTTCAAGCCAGATCAATTAAGGCTCAGAATTTATCATAACCTTCCTATAAAAGATTCTGAGTGAATCTTTATCAGATGCTGATAAAGCTTTTGGTCACAGGATGAAATGTACATGAGCTCATTGAAAATATATATATATATATATATATATATATATATATAAAAAAAAATAAAAATAAACCCGTAGTTTGCAAATCTGAACAAAAATGAAAACTATCAAAGAAGTTCAATAAAGAGTAGAAATCATCTTTTAATATAGCTTCCATTAATAGAAAAAAAGAAAGTGAGTTCATGCGACTATTGAAAAAATGCTAACTCTACGGCCTATAAGTGCGGATATGTCTCATTTTATCTTATATAACAAAGCCGAGTAGAAATCCCGGTGATATGGCTTACTAATAAGCCAATATCTGAGATTAGGTCCTATATAGCGCAGAACTCCAAGGTTTTATATAGAAAAAGGTGTAAAATACCCAATTTTATTGTAGAATATACTTGTTGCATGCGTATCGCACTTTCTCAGATTTCATACAGTGACACAGTAAAGGACCAAATTTTATCTTTACCTTCCCCAAAGAAATTTTTAATGAAATCAGGTTCTGATAAAGCTTTCATTCACAAGAAAAAAAAAATACATCAGTTCATTAAAAAAAATTAAAATAGGCTAACACTGCGGCCTGCAAATCTGACCAAAAAACTAGTTAAACTAGTTCAATAAAGACCCAAAATGTATCTATGTATCCTAAGAGATTCTGAGTAGAATGCAGGTGCTGATAAAGCTTTCTTTCACAGGAAAAAAGTTATTTAGTTCATGGTAGTACTGAAAAAATGCTTACTCTGGGGCATGCAAATCTGACCAAAAATAAAAAATTTCAAACTAGTTGAAATAAGGTTTCAAATTTACCATAAACTTCTGCAAAGAGATCCTGAGTGGAAAAAAGGTGCTCATAAAGGTTTCGTTCACAGAAAAAAATGTGCATGAATACATTAAAATATGGAAAAGAAGTTTGGAGAATCGCTTGTTGAGAAAGATCTGGGCGTTCTTGTAGATCATAGACTACAGAACAGCATGCAATGTCAATCAGCTGCCTCTAGGGCAAGTAAGATATTGGTGTGTATTAAAAGAGGCATGGACTCGCGGGACAAGGATGTCATTCTACCGCTGTACAAAGCATTGATGCAACCTCACTTAGAATATGCTGTTCAGTTCTGGGCCCCAGTTTATAGAAGAGATGTAATGGAGCTAGAGAGAGTACAAAGACGAGCAACCAAACTTATAAGGGGAATGGAGCATCTTAGTTATGAGGAGAGGTTAGTAGAATTGAACTTATTTAGTCTTGAGAAAAGACGGCTTCGGGGTGACATGATTAATTTATATAAATATATAAATGGTCCCTACAAAAAGTATGGGGAAAAATTATTTCAAGTGAAGCCCCCTCAAAAGACAAGGGGACATTCCCTTCGACTAGAGAAAAAAGGATTCAATCTCCAGAGGAGAAGAGCGTTCTTCACTGTAAGAACTGTGAATCTGTGGAATAGCCTGCCTGAGGAGCTGGTCACGGCAGGAACTGTAGAGAGTTTCAAGAAAGGCTTAGATACCTACCTGGAACTAAAGAATATTAATGCATATGTAGCTATGTAAAATTCTGGATCTGGCTGGTGGAGGCTCTGGGGTCAGAGATACGGTCTCCACTGGAGCAGATTGGTTCTTGCCTTGTGGGTTTCAAGGTAATTAACCAGTGGTGAGGCTGGGCATAATGTCTTTGTCTCTCTCCCCTCACCCACATTTTCCCCACCCTTAGTTGAACTTGATGGACACGTGTCTTCTTTCAACCGTACTAACTATGTAACTATGTAACCTCTCGGCCTGCAAACCTGAACAAAAATGGGAAATTTCAAACCGGTTCAATAAAGACATAAAATGTATCTATTCTGTCCCCTAAGAGATTCTGAGTAGAAATCATCTTTTTATATAGCTTTCATTCATAGAAAAAAGAACATGAGTTCATCAGATTATTGAAAAAGTGCTAACCCTGCGGCCAGCAAATCTGACCAAAACTTAAAAATTTAAAACCAGTTCAACAAAGAACCAAAATGTATATATACCATCCCCTAAGAGATTGAGTGGAAAGCAGGTGCTGATACTGCTTTCGTTCACAGGAAAAAAATTCATGGTAGTACTGAAAAAACGATAACCCTGGTTTGGTCAATCTGTCCAAAAATGAAAAATTTAAAACCAGTTCAATTAACACCCTGTATGTGTCTTTAGCATGAAGCTTTTTTTGCAATGTGTGGTGTCTGTTTTGTCAAATTTCCAGTTATTTTTATGGATAATATTAAAAGTTAGGTTTTAAACATAGATTTGTGTCTTTAGCATCCCCTAAGAGATTCTATATAGAAATCATGTTCTGAGAAAGCTTCCATTCATAAAAAAAGTACATGAGCCTGCAAATCTGACCAAAATGAAAAATTTCAAAGCAGTTCAATAAGGACCCAAAATATATTTATATCATCCCCTAAGAGATTCTGAGTGGAAAGAAGGTGCTGATAAAGCTTTCGTTCACAGGAAAAAAACAGTTCATGGTAGAACTAAAAAAACAATAACCCCCAGGCCTGCAAATTTTACCAAAAATTAAAAATTCCAAACCAGTTCAATTAAGACAATGGGCGACAATTGGGACAATTAGGAAGACATGTACAGTGGTTATGGAAAGTATTCAGACATTTGGTAAAAAAGTGCATTTGTTTGCTCATTAATGTACATTCTGCACCCCATGTTGAAAGAAAAAGAAACAGAAATGTAGATATTTTTGCAAACATATTAAACAAGAAAAACTGAAATATCACATGGTCATAAGTATTCAGACCCTTTGCTGTGACACTTATCTTTAATTCACATGCTGCCCATTTCCTTCTGATCCTCCTTGAGATGGTTCTACTTCTTCATTGGAGTCCAGCTGTGTTTAATTAAACTGATTGGACTTGATCAGTACAAGAGTCAGGACTCGATTGGAATCAGGTGGTGAAAGAAAAAGGGGTTGATTATCCCAAACGTCTTGAAACCATGAAAAGAAAAAAAACAAGTTTAACACTGCACGCTACAACGTTAACAGAGTATATCAAAACAAATCAAATCCCAAGGGGATTAAGATCACCACTTCAACCAATACTATTACCGGATGACATGAAATACAAGGCACGTTGGTTTGCACTGAGCAACAGATACTCGATGGATTTGATTTATTTAACTATTCAACATATACAGGAAGCACTGGTGAATTTAAGACAAGAAATACACAACTTGGAAGGAGAGTTCAAGAAACAAGTGTCACTGGAGCAATTTAAAGCATCGCAACAAGAAATTTCTACATCTTTGGAAAAATTTAAAACACAGCAACTACAGATCAAACTTAAAAAATTTGAAAGGGATATATAAAAGACTACCTTCACGGACGTGTATACACATGGGCGGAGGAGCGCACCAGAAACCGCAGAGTAAATAGATTTAACAAACAAAACAGAAACATCACAGATAGCGCATCTACATCGGAGGAGTCTGACCGTGGCGCAATGAGGCAACTTAGATCAAAGAATAAACAAGACAAAGAAAAAGATAAAGATTTTTTAGAGAACTCTACAATACAAGAAGAAAGCGATCGTGGAGCCAGTGGTGGGAAAGACGACGGTGGCAGAAGAAAAGGACAAGTGGGTCGACCAAGAAAGTAAATCTAGAGGACTTATTGGTTAATATTTCAGACAAACACCTATCTACAGCACAAAATTCGATTATCAACAAAGGACCTAATTTTGTACCCACATTTTCTCTCAATTCTTTTGATTTTCAGGTGGACTTTTATAAGTTTTGTAGAAATTTATGATTAAAAAATTTTTTCAGCAGCAAAAAACAGGTATAGGCATAAATGAAGCAGTACCTAGAAAATTGAAGAGCAAAAGTAGTTTTGATCCGGAGGTTAAATGTAAGACACTAGATATTTTTGAACAGACAGTAAAGAAAGAGGTGTTAGATACATGGTCAAAGGGAGAGAATAGAAAGAAAAGAGAAAGGGATAACTTAACCAGAAAAGAAAAAAACGCATTAAAGGAACTAAGACAGGATAACACCGTTATTTTGAGGAAGGCTGATAAAGGGGGGGGGGGGGGCTACGGTCCTTATGAATCGTACCCAATACATCGAGGAAGCTGATTCTCAGTTAAAGGATATAAAAATCTACCTCCCCTTAGAAAAAGATCCAACCAAAGAGATACAACAAATGATCCAAGTAGCACTAGAGGAGGCAGTTCAATTAAACCTCATTTCAGAGCAAATTAAAAAATCACTGGTTAGGGAAGCACCAAGGATCCCTATTTTCTACTTGGTCCCAAAGTTCCACAAATCATTACAGAAACCACCCGGTAGACCAATTGTCTCCGGGATAAATTCGGTCATGGAACCCCTAGCAATATTTGTGGACAATTTTTTACAGAAACAGGTAAACCGTCATTCACATTGCTTAAAAGACACAGGGCAATTCCTTAGGTCGCTGGAAACAATAGATCCCTCGCAAGTTACCATGATGGCATCGATGGATATCAAGTCCCTATATACTAATATCCCGATAGATCAGGGATTAAAAGCGGCACGAGAAGCACTAAGTGAAGATCCATCCCTAGACAATGCGTTCATAGGTTTTTTGATGACACTGCTAGAAATTATATTAACAAAACACTTTTTTTGTTTTGGGAAACAAATCTACTTGCAACAGCAAGGAATTTCTATGGGGTCTCAAACTGCCCCTAGTATAGCGAACCTATACATGGTTGGCTTTGAAAATCAGTATGTATTCTCTTCTGAGTTTGCGTCATCCATTGTGGGGTGGATGAGGTATGTGGACGACGTGATACTATTATGGGAAGGTAATGAAAAACAATTAGATGAATTTCTTGAATTTTTAAATACACGTGTCCCCCTCATCCATTTCACAATGGAAAAGAATAGTAATCAAATACAGTACCTCGACGTTGAGATTAATAAACAACGTCCCCCTCATCCATTTCACAATGGAAAAGAATAGTAATCAAATACAGTACCTCGACGTTAATAAACACATAGATGGATTCTCTACTAGCCTATTTAGCAAAAAGGTGGAACGTAATAATGTCTTGCATAAAGCTAGTTTTTATTCTCCCCAGGTATTCAGAGGCATACCAAAAGGACAATTTGTCCGTGCTAGACGCATTTGTTCTACCGACGAGCTATACACAGAGGCTATGGAGAAATTAATTGAAAAATTCAGAGCAAGAGGTTATAGCAAAAGAGAATTGGTGAGAATAGGGGAGGAGGTTAAGAAAATACCTAGGGATGAGTTGCTGAGGAATAGACCCATGATGGGTAAGATAAAAGAGAACAGATTAATGTATCTATCTAAATATGATCATCATGCAAGATTGATAAGAAGGAGTATACTTAACAATTGGAACATCTTACAAAGTGACGAACAATTTGGTAATTTGTTTTTACAAACACCGAGATTTATTTATAAGAAAGGTCGCTCCCTGGGTGATGCATTAGTTTCCTCAGATTTGAAAGAAAACAAGGCTGGGACACAACATGTTTTACAAACACAAAGAAAGGGCACTTTTCCGTGCCTTAACTGTTTAAATTGCACTTCTATAATCAAAGGATCGGAGATTTGTCACCCGATGAAAGGGTACAAAATTCCTATAAAGAATTATTATACATGTGAATCAAAGGCAGTCATATACATGTTAAAATGTCCATGTGGACAGATATATGTTGGGCAAACTAGCAGAAAGATCAAAGTTCGTCTTAATGAACATAGAAGTGCAATTAGGAACTACAAACAAAAGAAAGATCAGAATAAGGAGGAAAATGTTGCAACAGGCAGAAACTTTGGAGAGACCTCGGTAGCGAAACACTTCTTTGAACAGAGACACAATGTATCAGAATTGAAGTGGTGTATACTTGATAATGTAAAAGGTAGCAATGCAGATCAGATTAAGACACAATTATTAAAAAAATAAACATACTGGATAGTGTCATTAGATTCCAAGAGCCCCAATGGACTCAATGAAGAATTGAGTTTTAAAATGTTTTTAAAGTAGTCTGGTTAAGTAAGGGTTAAAATACAAAGGTATGTAAAGGGAAGGATAACCCCGAACACGCATGCTTGAGAAAGAGGGCGTTGATCCCTTGAAATGTTGCATCTTGCGGCGTTCACCCGGCCGGTTGTCCATGCTGCTCCTGTCCTATTGTATGCTTTGAAGCGCAACTAAGGTATTTACCTGCTTGTTTATGCAACACACGCTACTAGTCTGCTACCACTGTATTACATGCGATGCTTTTAACTGAACCGTTTAAAAAGGCTGTCGTTATTGAAGAAAGAAAATCAATATTTCAAGATATACGGGTCCACGATCTCATTTTGAATCGCCAGGATTATGAGAATCCCAGGGAAGATTCCAGCGCGGGACCCATGAGCGTGTATGTTGTTACTTATATATACAAGCAGTTATAAACTGAATATATTGAGGAAAGGCACACACCTGTTTATATAAGACTTCACTGCTCACAGTGCATGTCAGAGCACATGAGAATCATGAGGTCTAAGGAACTGCCCAAGGAGCTCAGAGACAGAATTATGGCAAGGCACAGATCTGGCCAAGGTTACAAAAGATTTTCTGCAGAACTCAAGGTTCCAAAGAGCACAGTGGCCTCCATAATCCTTAAATGGAAGAAGTTTGGAATGACCACAACTCTTCCTAAAACTTAAAACCTAAAACTTAGCAATCATGGAAAAAGAGCCTTGGTGAAAGAGGTAGAAGAACCTCAAGATCACTGTGGCTGAGCTCCAGAGATGCATTAGGGAGATGGGAGAAAGTTCCACAAAGTCAACTATCACTGCAGCCCTCCATCATTCGGGGCTTTATGGCAGAGTGTGACGATGGAAGCCTCTCCTCAGTGCAAGACATATGAAAGCCGCATACAGTTTGCAAAAAAACTCATGAAATTAGATTCTCTGGTCTGATGAGACAAAGATTGAACTTTTTGGTGTTAATTCTAAGTGGTATGCGTGGAGAAAATCCCCAAAGAAATTTTGAATGAAATCAGGTTCTGATAAAGCTTTCATTCACAAGATAATAAAGGACATTAGTTCATTGAATATTGAAAAATGCTAACCCCGTGGCCTGCAAATCTGACCAAAAATTAAAAATGTAATCCAGTTGAATTAAGGCCCAAAATATATCTATATTGTCCCCTAAGACTCTGAATCAAAGCCATGTTCTGATAAAGCTTTAATTCACAGAAAAAAAGTACGAGTTCATGGGAATATTTAATAACTGGAACTCTTTTTCTGTAATCAAAACCATTGTCAGCACCCCTTTCCCACTCAGAATCTCTTTGGGAAGGCTGTGACGAATTTTGGAACATAATTGAACTGGCTTGAAATTTTTCATTTTTGTTCAAATTTGCATGCCACGGAGTTAGCTTTCTTTCAATATTTCAATGAGCTCATGTACTTTTTTTCTGTGAGCGAATGCTTTATCAGAACATGATTTCATTCAGTTTCTTAGAGGAAGTTAAAGATAAAATTTGGGTCATAATTGCACTGATTTGAAATTTTTCATTTTTGGCCAGATTCATAGGCCACAGGGTTGGCATTTCTTCAATATTTCCATGAACTCATATATTTTTTTCTATGAATGGAAGCTTTATCAGAACATGCTTTCTACTCAGAATCTCTTATGAGATGGTATAGATACATTTTGGGTGTTAATTGATCTGGTTTAAAATTTTTCATTTGTGTTCAGATTTGCAGGCTGTGGGATTCTGGATTTTTTAACAATTTTCCTATGTTCTCCAGTACTCTTTTTTCTGTAATCAAAACCTTTGTCAGCATCTGCTTTCCACTCAGGTTTTCTTTGGGGAAGGATATGATTAATTTGGGTCAATATTTGAACTGGCTTGAAATTTTTCATTTTTGGCCAGATTTGAAGGCCACGGGTTTAACATTTTATTCATTATTTTCATGATTCAAGTATTATTTTTTTCTGTAAATGAAACCTTTATCAGCACCTACTTTCCACCCAGAATCTCTTTGAGGAAGGTTATGTTAAATTTTGAGCCTTAATTGCACTGAATTGACATTTTTAACTTTTAGTCAGATTTACAGGCCTGGGTTTATCTTTTTTTTAAATATTCCCATGAACTAATTTACTTTTTTTTTATATTAATATAATCTTTATAAGAGCATTTAAATTTTTTTATTTTTGGACAAATTTGCAGGTCGTGGAGTTAGCATTTTTTGATTTAAATATTCCCATGTCCTCCAGTATTCTTTTTTTTTCTGTAAATCAAAACCTTTGTCAGCACCAGCTATCCACTCAGAAACTCTTTAGGGAAAGATTTGACAAATTTTGGGCCATATTCGAACTGGCTTGAAATTTTTCATTTTTGGTCAGATTTGTAGGTCGCGGGGTTAGCTTTTTAACATTTCAATGAACTCATACAATTATGACCCACATTTTATCTTTACCACACCATGACCACATTTCACCACCATATAGTGACTGAATAATACCACCATATCATGATCATATATTACCACTACATAGTGACTGAATAATGCCTCCTCATCATAACTACCTATTACCACCACATTGTGAATGAATAATACCACCACACCATGACCACATAGCACCACCACATAGTGACTAAATAATACTGCCATACTGATCCTGAATATAAACCATAACACTACTACCAATATTTCTGCCATACAGTGACCATATAGTGGTAGATACCAGTGTACACAGGCTCTGCAGATATATATTACCACTATACCGTGCGTGACCATATGGGGATAGATACCACTGTACACAGGCTCTGCAGCCCATAATTTAACTCCATACAGTGACCATATGGGGTAGTTACCAGTTGTACACAAGTTCTGCCGACATATAAGTGATTACAGTGCAGTTTGATCTAGTGACTCAGAAGTGACATCTTCTCTGATGGGAGTCATTCTCGCTCTTTCTCCAACCGCTTCAGACCGCCATGATGACTTCTTCTAGCTATGCCTCATCTCTACAGAATTAACCAAACAAACATCTTAGACTCCTTAATTTTCCCGCACCTCCCTAACTGTCGCAACCTCTGCACAAATTCCCCATGGGGTGATAAGTGGACTAGGTGGGATCCTCCTGTGGAATGCATATTCGTTCCACCTATTAATTGTCTGGCCGCCTGGCAATTGCACTTCTGGGTACGGATGTGGAGTGCAAATGCGTTCCACTTACACAATATTCTCGATCCCTATACATAGTTAGCCCTTCAGAAACAGATAATCACTGACAAATAAAACAAAGGAAATTAGAGACTGTATTGAACAGAGATTATACAACAGAATTTTAGGGATTATAGACCATAGCTGATAATATTAGCCTACAATAGGAAGCTAATAGAGACATCACAGACAGGTTTAGTTACAAATAGAAATTCTAAAATTATTTAACTATAATAATTAAATTTTACCTGGTTTTAAGAGATGTCAAATGAAACATAAAAATGTCAATCTCTCATTGATGCCATGTGGGTTTGCTGATTTAAGAAGGCAAATCCACTGAGTCTCCATCTGAAGGAGTCGTCTATCCCATTCACCACGAAGTAGTGACGGGCGGATGGATTCCACTTCTGTAAGAGTAAGGCCCCTGATCTCACCTCCGTGTTTTTCCCACATATAATGAGATAGAAGAGTATCCCTACAAAGTTTAGAAAGCAACTGTCACGGTTGGTAGTAGTGGATCCTATAGACCATCGCAAGCGATGGCGTAAGCCACGCCATGGAGCGGACTCTAAGTAGGTCCCAGTTTTCACCAGAGCCCGCCGCAGAGCAGGATGGACTTGCTTCGGCGGGAGTCTACCAGGTCGCTACCGTACAAAATCGTAAGGCAGGCTCGTAGTCGGGGACAGGCAGGAAGGTCAGGGCAGGCGGCAAGGTTCGTGGTTAGGGACAGGCAGGAAGGTCAGGGCAGGCGGCAAGATTCGTGGTCGAGGAACGGAGGCAAACGGTACGGTACACGGTAATCAGAACAAGACACAGGAACGCTTTCTCGATAGGCTATAGGCACTAAAGATCCGGCAGGGAAACCAGGAAGAGGCAGGCTTAAATAGGGGCAGTGACCGGCAATAGCCAATTACTGGTGCGCTGGCCCTTTAAATTTAACACTGCCGGCGCACGTGCGCCCTAGGGAGCGGGACCGTGCGCCTGCAACAGGAGCGCTGCCGGGTAAGCACGCTCCTGAAGGAGCAGGAGAATGAGCGGGCCCAGGTTAGGGACTCAGATGCACCTGCAACCCGGGACGAGGGTCGCAGGGGCATCTGTGACAGTACTCCCCCCCTTTGGCCCCTCCCTCTTCAGGACTGAAGGAACTTCTGGATAATGTTACCGTCCAGAATGTTCTCCTCTGGCTCCCAAGAACCAGAGGTTTGAGAAGGGAAACATGAAAGGAATTGGGAAGGCGCATGGAAGGCGGGAGCCTGAGTTTATAGGTCACCTGGTTTATGCGTTTAAGCACTTCGAATGGAGCCACGTAGTGGGGCCCCAATTTATAACTCGGAATTTTAAGGCGGACTTTATCTGGCCGACTACCACACCTTATCACCCGGGGAAAAAACTGCGGGAGGACTCCTTCACTTATCTGCCTGAGTTTTAGTGCATCTCGAAGCTTGAAGCAGCGACTGGCGAGTCAGGGCCCAAACGACCTTTATATCCTGGACCAATGTATCAGCTGCTGGGACCTCAGAGAGGGATGCTAATGGGAGAGTTGGGCAGGGGTGCCTACCGTACACAATGTAGAAGGGAGAGGCATCCGTGGACTCAGACTCTAGAGAATTGTACGAGAACTCCGCCCATGACAGCAAGCTGGACCAGTCATCCTGACAGGCCGAGACGAAGTGGCGCAAATAATTTCCCAGGACTTGATTGACCCTCTCTACCTGACCATTCTTCTTGGGGTGGTAGGCCAAGGAGAAGTCAAGTGTTGGGAACAAAGGGCCAGCCAGAATTTAGAAACAAATTGGACCCCACTATCTGAGACGATTTGCAGGGGCAACCCGTGCAGACGAATAATGTGGTGAAAAAACAGGTTGGCCAGGCGTGGGGCAGAGGGTAGGCCTGGCAACGGGACAAAATGCGCCATTTTCGAAAACCGATCCGTAACCACCCAGATGACGGTGTTACCAGAAGAGGGAGGGAGGTCGGTTATGAAGTCCATGGCCACATGTGACCAGGGACTGGTGGGGATGGGCAGGGGATGCAGAAATCCTGCCGGTTTGTGACGAGGCGTCTTTTTGCGGGCACAGGTGTTGCAGGACTCAACGAACTCCTTGACATCCCTGGCGAGGTCCGGCCACCAATAGAAATGGGAGACAAGAAGGCAAGTCTTACGGGCACCAGGATGTCCGGCCAACAAAGAACAATGTCCCCACTTCAAAACTTTTCTTCGGATGGGGCCCCCCCAGTATGTTCTCCCTGGCGGGACCTTCCGGAGGTCAACAGGAGCTGGGGAACAAGGCACTCAATTTAAAAAGTGTTTCTGGGGCCACCTCTTAAACCAAACACTCAACCCGCACCGAAAGGGGGCTCACCCGACCCCGATATATAATTCCTCTCCGCCGTGAGAACTTTTGGGAGTAGAACCCAAAAGTACCGTTTTGCCGTGGGCCCCTTTCTTCAAAAAAGCTCCCTCAGCTTCGGGGGCCACATCTGGGGTTGATTCTTTTTTCGTGAAAGCCACAATAGGGGCCACCAGTGTAAAGAAGTGTGGAATAAACTGCCAATAGTAGTTACAAAAGCCTAAAAAACATTTGCAATGGGCGTGGCCATTGCAAAACGGCAGATAGTTTCGCTGGGTCCATCCGGTCCAGCCTTTGTCAGAGATGACGAACCCCGAAATGATAGACTCGTCGGGTGAAAGGGGCTTTTTCCCCAATTTGGCGACAGGTGATTGCCAAGGCGTCTCAACACTTGGGACATGAACTTGGTGGTCTCCATGTTGGGTGATATATAAGAAAACGCCAAGTCAGGCATCCCAAACTGGGGCCCCTTTCCAGCTGTTGGGAAACTACAACTCCACATTCCCACTGTTTATAGATTAATAAATGCATAAAGGGATTTTTATTTCCCAACACTGGAGGGGCCGCAGTTTTGAGGTTTCCTGGTCCAATAGCCCACGACGCAGGTGTAAAGGAGGTCCCTGAAAAATCATTTACGAAGTCCTTGAAAGTTTTCCGGGGAAATTGCACACCCCAAAGGGCATGACCAGTATTCAAAGGCCCATCCCTTGTTTAAAAGCCTTTTTCCATTCGTTATTTTCGAACTGACCAGTTTGTACCCCCCTCAATCCACTTGGAAAAAGATCTTCGCTAGTGTTAGCGATTATTTTGCCCAACGACACGGTCGATGGTCGATAGTCACCATCATCGACAAGAAGTCGATAGGAGAGTCGTTATACATGACCATTAAGTCTATGGAGAGCAACAACCCCCCTTTTCTTTTTACCCCCAAAACAGGGCTGGAAACGGAATTAAAACATCCAAAACATTAAAAGGGATACGTGCTACATCTTGGGCAACCACTTAGGTTAAAAAGCCACAAAAAAAAAAAACACACAACTTTCACTACCCCCTGTCTTGTCCCACAGCACACCCCTTTAAACCTGCATTACCCACAAAAATTTAAAAAATGCCAAAGGATATGATTTTTAAACCCTCATCTTTCTTGAACTGACATTTAATACCCTTTCCGGAACGCGCATGAGCCCCAAACCTGCATACCCCCCAATTTAAAAGTGCCGGAAAAAGGAGTCTTTCAACCCCCATTTTTAGTTGAACTGACATTGACTATACCGTCCTGGGCCACAGATTAGCCCCAAACCTGCATACCCCAGATTAAAAAAATGCCGAAAAAGGAGTCTTTCAACCACCTTTTTTTTTACTGGACATTGACTATATCTGTCCCCCTTTCCCAGAATGACCAAAAAACCTGTCTGCCCACAGAAACAAAATGCCGGGAAAAAGTCTTTCATCAACCATTTTTGTTTCACTGGGCTTTTACTATACCTGTCCGGGCCACAGCAAAAAGCCCCCCAAAACCCGAACCCCAGATTAAAAAAAGCCCGGGAAAAAGGGGTCTTTCAACCACCTTTTTAGTTGAACTGGACATTGACTATATCTGTCCTGTACCGCAGAATGACCATTAAACCTGTCTACCCACAGATTCAAAATGCCAGAAAAGGGGTATTTCAACCACCTTTTAGTTTTCACTGGACTTTGACTAACCTGTCCCGGGTCACAGCAGAGCCCCAAAACCTCATACCCCAATTAAAAAAGGCCGAAAAAGGAGTCTTTCAACCCCCATTTTAATTGAATGGACATTGACTATATCTGTCCTGTCCCCAAATGACCATTAAACCGTCTGACCCACAATTCAAAAGTGCCGGGAAAAGGGGGTCTTTCAACCACCATTTTGTTTCACGGACTTGACTAATCGTCCGGGCCCCAGCAAGGCCCCCCAAACCTGCATGACCCCCAAATTTAAAAAGTGCCGAAAAAGGAGTCTTTTTCCCCCATTTTAGTTTCACGGGCATTGACATACCCGTCCTGGGCCACAGCATAGCCCCAAACCTGCAGACCCCCCAAATTAAAAAGCTGGAAAAAGGATCTTTCAACCCCCATTTTAAATTTAACTGGGCATTGACTATATCTTTTCCCGTACCGCAAATAACCCTTAAACCCGTCCCGACCCACAGATTCAAAAATGCCTGGAAAAAGGGGTCTTTCAACCCCCATTTTTTTTTCACTGGGCATTTTTAAACCTTCCTGGGCCACAGCAAAGAGCCCAAAACTGCAAGCCCCAATTAAAAAGTGCCCGGGAAAAAGGGTCTTTCAAACCCCCATTTTTTTTCACTGGCATTTACTATACCTGTCCTGGGGGCCACAGCAGAGCCCCAAAGCCATACCCCAGATTAAAAAGTGCCGGAAAAAGGGGTCTTTCAACCACCATTTTTTTGAACTGGAACATTGACTATATCGTCCTACCGCAGAATACCATAAACCTGTCTGAAACCCCCAGATTCAAAAGTCCTGGGAAAAAGGGGTCTTTCAACCACCATTTATTTCCTGGGGCATTTACTAACCCGTCCTGGGCCACAGCATGAGCCCCAAACCCGCATACCCCAAAATTAAAAAGTGCCCAAAAAGGAGTCTTTTACCACCATTTTAGTTGAACTGGGGCATTGACTATACGTCCTCTACCGCAGAAAGACCAAATTTTAAAACCTGTCTGAAACCCCCAATTCAAAAGTGCCGGGGAAAAGGGGTCTTTTACCACCATTTATTTCACTGACATTGACAAACCGTCCGGCCACACATGAGCCCCAAACCCGCATGACCCCAGATTAAAAATGCCGGGGAAAGGATCTTTGAACCACCATTTTAGTTTCACTGGACATTACCCATACCGCCGGGTACAGCAGAGCCCCAAACCTGCATGACCCCCAGATAAAAAGTGCCGGGAAAAAGGGGTCTTTCAACCACCATTTTAGTTGATGACATTGACTATATCTGTCCTGTACCGCAAATACCATTAAACCTTTCTGACCCACAATCGAAAACTGCCGGGGAAAAGGGCTTTTAACCCCCATTTTAGTTTTACTGGATATTGAACTATACCTGTCCTGGCCACAGCATGAGCCCCAAACCTGCATGACCCCAAATAAAAAGTGCCCCAAAAAAGGGTCTTTTTCAACCACCATTTTAGTTAACTGGGCATTGATAACCTTCCTGGGGGCCCCAACATGACCCCAAACCGCATGACCCCCAGATTAAAAGTGCCAAAAAAGGGGTCTTTCAACCACCATTTTTGTTGAACATGGACATTGGCTAGATCTGCTGTACCGCAGAATGACCATCTAAACCTTCTGCTCCACAGATTCAAAGTGCCTGGAAAAGGAGTCTTTCACCACCATTTTTAGTTTCAACTGGACATTATACTGTCCCTGTCCGGGTAAGCGCTTGCCCCTCCGTATGAGTGGCGTACCCAATTGGCATCACTTGAAATACTGGTGGTTAACGCTCCTGTTCCACCCAGGTGCCCTTTACTTGGCATTCTGTATTCTATTTATACCAACGTGCTGGAGGAAATTGTCTCTGTACTTTGTTCTCTGTCCGTAGCTCCATACTCCATGTCCTCTGACTAACCTACATCTTGTCAATTTTTCCTGTACCACCCATTTACAATTCAGAAGAATTTGTGTTTAACGAAGCTATTTTGTGCATGCAAGTTTTTAGTAGTTTAATTCTAGAAAACACCTTTTTTAAAATAGGAATTGAATCCCACCATGGTCTTTGTTTCTCTTTTTTTAATTGTATTAAATGGTTGTCTCAATACAGGGATTGATAAGCTAATGTTAATGATCTTGCAAAAACAAGTCACTTGCAATATGTGTCCATTAACAGTGTCTAACCATATTCCTGTTTTCGACACACATACACCCTTGAGCCACTCTTGACAATTGTAAAGAACAAATGTCTGTTAAAACAACATTTTTTTTATAATAGGACCTGTATATAGCAGCATTCAAAGCAAAATGCCCCCAAAAATTCCCAAAAAGCATGACCTGAAGCCACTTTGGACAATTGTGAAGAACAAATGTCCTGATAGAAACAACATTTTTTTTATAATAGGACCGGTAGTATAGCTTGCATTTCAAACCAAAAACCCCAAAAAATTCAAGCATGACCCTTGAGCCACTTTGACAATTGTGAAGATCAAATGTCTGATAGAAACAACATTTTTTTTTATAATAGGACCTTATATAGCTGCATTACAAAGCAAAAGCCCCCCAAAAATCAAAGCATGACCCTTAGAGCACTGTTGGACAATTGTTAAGAACAAATGTCTGTTAGAAACAACATTTTTTTTTATAATAGGACCTGTAGTATAGCTGCATTTCAAAACCAAAAATGCCCCAAAATTCAAAGCATGACCTTTGAGCCACATTGGACAATTGAGAAGAACAAATGTCTGTTAGACAACAACATTTTTTTTATTACATAGGACCTGTAGTATAGTCTGCATTTCAAAGCAAAATGCCCCCAAAAATCAAGCATGACCCTTGAGCCACTTGGACAATTGTGAAGAACAAATGTCTGTTAGAAAAAAACATTTTTTTTATAATGGGAACCTTTAGTATAGCTGCTTTTCCCAAAAAAAATGCCCCCCAAAAAATTTCAAACTGACCCTTAAACCATTTTTGGAAAATTTGGGTGATGAAAAAAGTCTTTTAAAAAAACCAACATTTTTTTTAAAATAATAGGACCTTAGTATATGCTTTTCCCAAAGCAGCATGCCCCAAAAAATTAAAAAAATGATTTCCCTCACCACTTTTAAAAAATTGGAGGGAGAAATGCCACTTAGAAGCTACATTTCTTTTCCCAAAAAACCATAAATTATTGCGATCCACAGCAAAAAGCCCCCAAAAAAAATTAAAAATATGACTTCTCACCACAAAAAATTGTGGGGGGAAATCCCCCTTTAAAAAACCAAAATTTCTTTTCCAAAGGACCATGATTATTGCGGTATCTCCCCAGCTAAAATGCCCCCAAAAAATTATAAATATAAACTTCTCAGCCCAAATTAAAAAAATTGTGAGGGAAAAATTTGCCATTTAAAAAGGGCCACATTTCTGTTCCAAAGGACCAAAATTTTTGCTGAATCTCACAGCACATGACCCCAAAAAATTAAAAATATGCTTCCACCCACTTTTAAAAAATTTGGGAGGGAAAAAGGGCCCCCTTAAAACCCACATTTCTTTTTCCCAAAAGGGACCAAAATTATACTGTATCTCACGAAAAAACCCCAAAAAACCATTGACAATCCCGAAAATTTTCCAAAAAGAAAAAGTGATTTAAAATTGGAATATGGTTTTGCCCATAAAACCCTTTTCCCTGTTTTTTAACACTCCCTCACAGCAAAACCAAAAATAAACTGTTGGGAAAAGGGGAAAAAAAATTTGGGCAGTAAGAAAGGATTTTTTTAAAAAAAAATTTTTTCAAGAGACCTTTTCTGTTTGAAGAGGAATGTGAAGTAGACCGGAAACCCTAATCGGCCCTTTCGGCAATTGGGGCCAAAACCCTCATAAAGAGATCCATGCCTGTTTCATTTTGATGAAAGTAAAAATGACCACATTATCTGGGAAAGCCGGATGCGTTTGTCGAAATTTCCCTCCTCCAGCTGGGGCGAAGGTCCGCTCGGGATTTTGACCTGGCTGCTGGCAGGACAAAAACCTCTATGGCGGACGGCCACCCGGGGCCATTTGTCCTTTTTGGATACCCAAAAGTCTTTTGGGCCGGGAAACACATCCAAAAACACGGTTTTGATACCCCAGATATGGGCACCATAATTTTTAAGCGGGTCTCTGTGTGTTGGATGTGTGCCCTGCATTCCCATGCTTTGGTGAGGTGGAAAACAAAAAAAGCCAAAGGGGCACCCATTAGGCTTCTGCCCCCTTTGCCTTTCTGCTCCCGCAACCCCAACGGCACCTCGCTCACGCCCGCTGATTTGTTCCACCGGGGACTTTGGGGGAAAACGGGAAGCAGACGCAACAGATTTCCCAGAGATCAATCAGAAAGGGTTCCCCTTTTCCCCCATTTTACCCTCTATTTGGGGTGGGGGGAAGGAAAGTGCTAAATTTTGTTTTGTTCCAGGATCCGGGAAAGGTGGGCCCAACCCATTAAAACTTTTTGTTCATTTTGAGGGCCTTTTAAAAGTGGGGATCATTTTGGGAAGGAAAAGGGAAATACAAAAACTCATGGGGAGAGTTTGGAGCCTTAAATTTCCCAAGCCTCGGGGCGAGGGGCACTAGCAAACGGATCTTCCTAAACTTCCTCCTCCCCTAAAATTTTGGGCGGCCCAACCCCTTTTTCCCAAAGGCAGGGATTTTTGGAAAGGGTCGGTGTCTAGGAATACCCCCCTCCTCCCCCCGCTGCCCCCCGGGCACAGCTTCAACCCAGCCCTGACTTGCCTGAGATAAAATGCCCCTAGAGCGGGGGGGCGCCCCCTTTGGCACTAGCTTTTGGATCCCGAACCACTGCCTAATGAAGACCATAAAATTTTGGAAAAAACTGTGGGGCCTTGGGGGAAATTTTAAACGGAGAGAAAGGCTCTATGTCCGAATCGTTTCCGTCTCCCCTCCTCGCGGGGCGGAACCGTGTTTCAGAGTGTCCCCAAAGATCGTTCCAGAACTAAGATCACCACAAGCTTTATGCTGACAAGGGCATTGTTTCCCACTGACCAATTTTTTGGGGGCTTCTTCAAAACTGGGAAGGGTGGGGCAGAGCTCTTTCACCTGCCCCCACTCTCGGTGGGGTTTTAAAACCCCAGGGCCGCACCCTGCTTGTCAGGCCAGTGTCACTTTTTCTGCGTAATGTCATTTTTCGCTGCTGCCACAATCGCTGGAGCATGTGGAAAGGGTTTTAATTTCCCGCGTGTTGCCACGTCAACAATGGACGGTTGACGGGGAGGGCCCCAGCTGGGCGCTGCAACGCACCAGGCGGGACGGGAACAGGGGGCGAAAGGCGGAAGTGGAACTTAGACCTTCGACCCTTTCCCCAAGGCATCCAACCCGGGGAGCTCTTTAGAAATTTCTGGAAAGGAAAAAGGGTTTATGACATGGGGCCAGGGAAGGGAAAGTGCTCCACCTAAACCCCTCTTTTAAAGGGGGGCCAGCAGAAATTTTTCCCGTTTTTTCGGGACACCACCTTGCCTGGGGGGGGGGGGGGGGGGGGGGCCCCCCCCCCACGCCCAAACCAAACCCGGCCTGGGGGGGGGGGGGGGGGCCCCCAAGGGCCCCGGAAATTTTGGGGCTCGGGCTCGTTGCGGAGAGCCCCTCCACCGCTCCTGACCTGTTTTTGGGGACGGTCCCCCAAACGAAATTTAAATTTTAACACGGCTTTTGGGTTTTTCTGGGGACGTGATGCCACCAGAGGACCTTGGGGGGAAAGAAAACCCGCACCATCCCTTTGGGTTTTTTAAGGGGCGGGGGCCCGAGCCTGAGAACCACCGGGCACCCCCAGAGACATCCAGCCAGCTCACCCAGTGAGCTGTCACAGAGATAAAAGCGGCCTTGGCCGTGCTTAATAGCCCCCGTGTTTTTGGCCCGATGGGCTAAATTTCCGGCCCCCAGATGCAGACAAAGCACTTTAAAAATTTTAGATGAAAAGTGGCTTTGGGCCCGGGGGAAGGGGCGCCCTTTTTTGGGAAAGAAATGCCTGCTCGCATCTGGAATTGGGGGGAGGCAAGGGGCCCGACGTGGCCCGGGAACCCCTTTTGGGGTCCCCCCAACGGAAAGGCCAAAAATTTTTCCAGGCCCAAAAACCTGCAATCCGACATTTTAGGGTTTTTTCCTTTGGGATGGGGTTTGGGGGTTAAAAAT
>JAODAL010032800.1:0-46429 GCA_025379985.1 Phyllomedusa bahiana
CACGATGTTTATTGTCGGGGCTCCAGTATTTCAGAGATCTCCGCTGCCTCCTCCACAGTCGTCCACTGAAGAACCCATGCAGGTGGATCGGGCTCATTTGTCGGAGTCGGAGCTGTCCCGTCGCAGGCTAGAGAATCTCTGCCTCTACTGCGCCAGTCCGGACCATTTTCGCAGGAGTTGTCCGCAGCATCCTCAGCGGCCGGGAAACGCTCACACCTAGGGGCTGTAGGAGAGGCGTCCCTAGGTGCTCAGCACTCCTCTCCACGACTGTTGTTGCCAGTGGAGGTAACCACGGAAGTGGGTCTATCTCTACGGGCCTCTGCCTTCCTGGACTCGGGTTCCACTGTGAACTTTATTCATGCCGCTCTGGTGTCACGCTACCGCTTGCCGGTGACCCGTCTGGAAAAGCCGTTGCTTATCTCTTCCGTCAGTGGGGAGCTCCTCAGCGACTCCATTCGGTTTATCACCAGGCCAGTGACCCTCCGTGTTGGGTTCCTGCACACAGAGAAGATCAGCTTCCACGTTCTGCCTCGTGCTTCTTCGGCGATCCTGTTGGGGCTACCCTGGTTGCAACGCCACGCCCCTACGCTTGACTGGAGGACAGGCGAAGTCCTTCGTTGGGGTTCGGAGTGCCAGGAACTTTGTTTGGTGGCACCACGCCCGGTGTCCATCGCTCCTCCCCAGTCGTCCGTCAGGCTTCTACAGGGTCTGCCAGCGGAGTACCAGGATTTTGGAGATGTGTTCTCGGAGAAACAGGCTGAGAAGTTACCTCCTCATCGGCCGTGCGACTGTCCCATAGACCTCCTTCCTGGGACCAGCCCTCCACGGGGTAGGGTCTATCCTCTCTCTGTGCCCGAGACCCAGGCCATGTCGGCCTACATACAGGAGAATTTGTCAAAAGGATTCATACGCAAATCCTCCTCGCCTGCCGGAGCCGGCTTCTTCTTCGTCCTTCTTCTTTGTTCGCTTCGCCCGTGCATTGATTACAGAGGGCTAAACAAGATCACGGTGAAGAATCGCTACCCTCTCCCCCTGATAGCTGAGCTCTTCGACCGCCTCCGTGGAGCCAGGGTCTTCACCAAATTAGATCTACGTGGGAGGGGGCCAAAAATAATTGCAACCACCCCACAACCTCATAACAGAATTCGTGAGGGGGCATGAGTTTGAAAAATCGGGTTCACACACGGGACGGGCAGTTTATCGAATAATCTCGTGAATGCCTTTTAGGGCTGTGCTGCGCCCGGCCGTTTTCAGCAGTTTGTTCAATGACGTGTTTCGAGGACTTAGACTGTACACCATGCGATCATTGTATACCTGGACGACATTATGTGATTTTTTTCTCTCGGACCTACAGACCCTCTCACAAGACAAGTACGCCAGGGTCATACGACGCCGGCGGGACGATACCGAACTGTATGCCATAGATGGAAAAGTGCTGTCTTCCACCAGAGCCAGCCTTCCATTCTGGGGGAACCATAGTCTCTGATCGAGGTCTTCAGATGGATGCAGAGCTGATGTTCTGATGGACCGGAGAGTCTGGGGGCCAAATTTCTCGAGGACTCAAATCGTTCTAAGTGGCAATTTAGAAGTGGCAATCCTCAGAATTATCCTCGAATTTAATAAACGCAGGATTTGGAGCTCGTAATATCATCTGAGACTACGCCTCTCTTCATTTCTTCACAGGTACGTCCTGTTAGAGTGGAGAGCTCGCAGAGTCCAGCAATCCACTACAGTGAATTATATGTCAACTAGGCTGTCTCTGCTATAGTTTAATGGGTTCATTTATTGTATAGATATTTTCGCCCAGCTCTGTCTTTCCATAATTTGATAACGCCCCCCCCCATATTTTAGTGATAGCCATCAATCCCAGATACTCCCCTTGAGAAGTTTCAAAGCTCGGTACAGAGCTAGTTAAGTGTAGCTCCACCCGTTTATGACACATGAAGGCCTAATGCTCATTTTGAACTCATCATAGTTGAGTATAAAGTTGCGTAGAGCTGTGGTCTGTTGGACCGTGGTTGTGGGCCAAATTTTCTAGACGCGCGCTCTCAAATTTCTAAGTGAGCAATTGAGATAGATGGGCAAATCCTCAGAATTATCCATGAATTGAGCCTAAAGTGGTGCAGAAAGGAGAGGACTGTTTCGCCGTTATTTGTAAGTTGAATGCACATTCTTTGCATACATCTTAATACCCGCATGCTTAGCTATTACTATCTACCCTTGCAGCCAATCTGCCAGTGCCTTTATCTTACCACCCTATATGTGACTCAGACAAGTTTATCCAGATGACAGCTCCTCTCTCCTTCCCTCCCCACCAATGTAATCATTCACCTCACTCGCTATTTCCCTTTTCAACCACCACAACCTTACAGCTCACATAATACTGCACAAAGCGAAGCTCGATATTCAGCCGATCACTGAACCCATCTGCTGTTCGTCTTTCGCATTCTCCTGCTTCTCGCTTGCTGGGGACATCTCTCCCGAACCCCGGGCCACCTTCCTTTACTGCTCATGCCCACACTCCTCCTCAGCCTCCATGAGAACCCTGCTAACTGCTTGCATTCACTAGTAGTCTTTTTCTGCCATTATTAGAAGTGTGCATCTATGGAAACGCCGATCCGTCTGCACACAAACTATCACTGCTGTTCATGACCTTTTCTCTCCGAACTCCCTCAACCTGACTGGCCTAACAGATACTATGGCTCCAGGAATCTGACACCCGCGCTTCCTTTCCGCTCTCACTATGGTGGAGCGGTACACTTCTCCCACAGCCCCCGCAGGACCGTCTTGATATGGAGAACAGGCCGGGTGAGAGAGAGTGGATAATTCTTAATCCGAACCACTGCACTTACCGCAGGATGCTCTTTACCTCCTGCACCCTCCTCGCTCACTTTCCCTTCCTTTGAGGGTCCACACCTAAGACGTGGCTTTCGGCCATTTGTCCATCAGAGATTCGCAGTTGGCTACAGACCCCCCGGGCTCTCCCCGCACAGGTTTTCTGTGATTCGCATTTAGTGTCAAACTAGTCTCCCACGACTTACTCTCTTATAGAAATTGCCCGCACTCTAATCAGGGGTGATTATCAAATTTCAAAATTTGTCTGACTCAGCATGTCTAATTATGCCTCACAGTTTCATTTCATTGAACTCGTGCCTGTCTCATGGGGACTCGCGCTGTTTACTGAATCCCACTCCTAACCAACAAGCGTGGAGGGATTCTCTTGGATCTGGTCTTTGTCATCTTTCTACATGTTCTAACACTTCTCTAATTCTCCTTATGCTCTCTCTCTGACCCACAATCTTATCTCCTTCATTATCACTAATATTTCAGCCTTCATCTGACACCTGTGCCCATCATACCTGAAGAAATATCCACTCCATTATTACTCCAGGACTCACTGTCACGCATCTCGCCCAATCTCCTAGCCCTCTCCTGTCCTGACCGAGGCAATGTCATACATTACAAATGAAAATCGCACAACCACCCTGGGACGTGTTGGGCACCACTCACACACCGCACCAACCAGAGTTCAGACGACTTGCAGCTTGGCAGCACACCTCAGGACTCGTTGTTCAATCAGCGATGTTTCCAAGATGTGGCTGAGACGCGATGTTGAGAAGTCAAGCGCTACCATGCCAGACGTTTTATCGTCACTACAAAATTCATGCTCAGGATTGTCACACTGACTCCTTCACTGCGCCAAACAAAAATATTTCACCTCCACACTACACTAACAACACAAAATCGCCTGCTTTGCACCTTCGCACTCCCATCTAAGGCCTAAGAAGATCAGGCTCGGTCACTGACTCTCTGTGCTGAAGAGACCATGGACACTCTCTTTCAAACGACAAAATTGAAAATATCCAGCACAAAAACATCTCATCACATTACCCCTCAAAATATACCCATAAATGTCCTCCACGCACGTCCTTTAATCTACTCGCAGCCCTTAGACCCTGACGACAGAGGAAGAGTGTCCAGGCAGGACTTCTCCTGTTTGGCTCGTCGCCACCACCTGCTCTACTGACACCCTTCCATCCCACCTTGTCCAAGTCTATGTTATCCAGCTGATGCCTCTATGCACTCCTTACTGGCATATCGCTGTAAACAACCTACTCTCTGTTCACACTAGGATCTTTCCATCTTACTTCAAAGAAAGACGCGCCCATCATAACCCTTTACTACAAAAACAGCTACCTCTCATGGACCCGAGATCCTGTGTATGATAACTATCAGACTAGTCTCTACCTCGCCCTTCATATCTAACTCCTGGAACGACTTGGATAATCAACTAGGCCTAAGTCTCGCTATCTCTCTTCTATCTCTCTTCTAGACCCGCTGCAATCCAGGTTATCCGCCACCCTTCATCCCACGGAAAACTGCATTAGATAAGTCTATCAAATGACTCCTACTCTAAGGCAAAATCTCAGGTAACTACTCAGTGAGTTGCTTACTCTTGGTTCTCTCTCTGCCACAGAATTTTGACACTGTGGATCATCCAACTTCTCCTCCGCATGCTCAGCACCATTGGCCTCCAGGGCCACCGCTCTCGCTTGGTTCTCGGTCTACCTCTTCTGGACAGCTCTTGACAGTGTCTCATTTTCTGTGAGTTGACCTCCTCTCCTCTTCCTCTTGCTGTTGGAGTCTGCTCTCAGAGAATAGTTCTAGGTCCTCTCCTCTTTTCATGTGATACACAGCCCCATTAGGGCAAAACTCCAGTCTCGTAGATTGAGGCTTCCGTACACATCTGCTATGCGGGATCGACATAACAATTATACACCTCTCTCCCGTGACATCACGTCCAGCTTGCTACTCATAAACACAGTGCTGTCTGTCCGCTGTTCTAGACATCATGTCCTCTCTACCATCTGAAACTAAAACACTCACTATGACTGATACATTCTTGTCTAGTGTCCGGCCATCTACTAACCAACCCACCCCCCTGCTATGTTTCTGTTTCTGTATGTGGATACTACCATTTCTACTAGGCAGCAGGCGCTGTACTAGGGGGTTAGCGTATTGATTATGATCTGACCTTATCCCCGATTGTATCCAATCCCTTGCCCGAATCCTGGTCACCTGCCACTCGCAAGAATATCTCCTCTCAAGATATCCGTGCCATTTTCTCACTATGGAAAACGACAGTCTCTAAGCGTCTCAATTACTGCTCTTATACTTTCTCGTGTCTTGACTACTGCCAGACTCCATTAGCTTATCGGTCTCCCTTCTACTGTAAACTCTCCCCTCTCAATCTGTCCAGGAATGCAGACTCAGCCGGCTTGTCTTTCTTCTCCAGACGCTATACTGATGCCTCTACCCTGTGTCAATCACGCACTGAGTTAGCCCATCCAGTACAGGATATCTCCAGTATTACACTCAGCACTCTATCTCGCACCATGAATAAGCTCTCATCGATCGCTGCTCCTCCCTACCATCCATTCCTACTAGTCTACGTGTCTACTGCCCTACCCGTGCTCTCGCAATGCTAGTAATAATATACGAGACGTACTTCTCGCCTCAGTACATCCGACCTCCTACTGCCGACTACAAGATTCACACGTGCGGCTCAGCAAATTCGTCTAGGAATTATGCTACTGCGGGCGAGTCCAGGGCACATTCACACAGCCTCACAGTTTTAAGAGGGCCCTGAAGTCTCTACATCTTCCTCTCGGTTCTGGGCCACCAAGATGCCTAGAACTAGACTATCACACACATCTGTACACTCCCATGCACTTGGAGCACTACAGGCAATTAATCTGTATATAGATGTTCAGTCTGGGCTGCTGAGTTCATCCATTTTTCTGTAACCGCACCCCCTTGTGTATGATTCATGGCCGGACCATGGCACTTCTTACTGTATGATTTAATCCACATACACCCTAGAATAGATGTAGCTCTCTCGACGAGCAGAGGCGCCTCACAACCTTGTGTTCTCATTGTAAGTATTTTAATGTGTAATGAGCTTCGGTATGTTTACCCTTGAATTTGTAAAAGTGCTGCGGAATATGTTGGCGAATTTAGAAATAAAAGTTTATTATTATAAATTAGTCACTAGAACGAGAAAACTGTTTGCGATCAGCAGTGGCCTGGCAGACTGTCGGTCTCGGGCTAGATTCAACGATTTTTAGGATTCGCTAGACTACTACCGCAGTTTATTCACCACATTATATACGTTTATGTGTGTTGTTGTCGCTGGCTACACACTCTCGCGTGCCGACTCGCCATCACAGGCAAGAACGGCTGTAACTCCTAAATATGTTGGCCCCATTGGAGAAAGCGTTCACCCGCTAAAGTCGCGTCACCTATGCGAACCTAATTCTTAGTCCTCGTCAGATCCAGAGAGACCTTCAGTTCTATCGAAGGAGATGCCTCTTCACATGGGAAGACAGGGGCGGTCCTGACAAGAGGGCCTAAAGGACAAGATCGTCACATGTGGATTTCTTTTCAACCTTCTCTTCGGGCAGAATCGAAAGTATATGCCATTGAGATCGGAGAGCATGTTGGCCATAAAACTAGCCTAGGAGGAGTCGCGGCATCTCTTGGAGTGAGCCTCGACTCATCCGTTTTGACGTCTTTACAGATTCACATGAAATCATGCATACTGCAGGGACAGCTCAGCGCCTAAAATCTCTTCGCCAGGTAGCCGGTGGTCTATTTTTTTCTTTTGTTTTGATGTTTTAGGATACACTTCACCGTCCGTCGTGAAAAATAGTCCCAGAGCAGATAGTGGCTCTCTTGTCCTCGCCGTGCCTCTGACATTACGGAGAGGAAGACCAGTATCGTCTCAGCACATCTCATTGCTCCTGAACGACTGAGTCCACATTGCTCCTGTGGATACTCCGTTGACGATCCCTCCGGCCAGACCATATGCTGCACCCGCGCACTCGAAGAGATATTCTGGTAGGTTAGGGGCATATCTACGCTTCTGGACGGTCGATCCCGGGGTACAGAAATCTATGCCCTCTCTCTCGAGACACTTCTGGTGGCCAAACTCTGCTCCAAGATGTCATGGACTTGTTTCTTTCCTGTAACACTTGTGCCCAAACTCAAGTTCCAGCCATAGGCCAACAGGTAGTCGTAGGTCCCTGCCTGTAGACGGAGGCTCATTAGGACCACACTTAGGGCATGAGATTACATCAGGGACCTTCACGCCTTACTCGGGGAACTCCCGTCATCTGGGTGGTCACTGACCGAATTTCAAAAAATGATCCCACTTTGTGCCGCTGCTGGTCTATTGGCCTTCAGCTCTCAATTGCGGGCTAGTTTTTTCCAGCACATTTTTCGTCTGCAGTGAGAATTTACCATACGACATCATCTGCCGAACATTGGGCCGTCCAATTTGTCCTCTAAATATCTGGGCGCTACTGCCTGTGTTCCGTGCAACATCAAGCTGGAATTTTCCTCCCGCAGAACTATCACCCGTACAAGAACGGCAGGTGGAGTGAGGGATGTGGAGACGACCAGATCTTGGGAGATGTATCTACGGACACTCCGACGTCGACAACTGGCCGAGTGCTTCTTGGCCGATTTCTCGTATAATCACCGGAGGACTCCGAGACTGCAACTGGGGTCCGCTCTCAATTTCTTGTGGTCTTCGGAGCGTCGCAGCCCGCGCGCTCCCCTCCCCTTGTTCTGCCTCCGAGGTCCCCGCCGTGACAACCCTGGTTCAAGATTTCAGTGTCTATCTGGCGAGAGAGACTACCGACCAAGGCACTTATCCTCAGCTTTACATCCGCATGAAGACGCAGCATGACAAGTGGTGAAGACCTTTCCAGCCATGATTCCTCTCCAGGGGTTAAAGTGTGGCTCTCTTTTAGTAGATACATCGACTCAAGATCCCATATGATTTTGAACATGGGTCTCGCAGGTTCTGGGACCGTTCAGGATAATACCTGCGGGAACAACTGTACCCGGTGTCTATAAACTCGCTGGCCTGCTCCGTCTCTCCGGGTTCCTAACGCATTTATTGTCTCCCTCCTAAAGCCGTTGGTCATTGAAACGGTTCTCCCAGGAGGAGCGCGTGCTCGGTCTCCGACGTGGTTATGTAAGTAGCCCCTGATGTCTTGAAGTGAAGGACATCGATAGATATGAGAGACCATCAGGACTCTAGCGAGGGTAGAGATTTTTTCAGATGTAGATTGGAGGGGCTTACGCTCGGCCCGAAGAGAGGAGTCCTGGGTACCGCGGTCCATAGCTTGAAAGCCGAGACCTGATCTCACAGATTACTTCGGTCCTAGAAAGTTGGGGGAGGACCTAAGAGGGGGGGGGTATTGTACATGGGGTGCTCCCGACTCCTCGGCCGCGGGCGGCACACAGTGTATGCTCTCCGCGCGAGGTGTGTGCCTGGCTGGAGGTGCGACGGCTGTCCGCTGGAGTAAAACGAGCGGCGGTCCCGCGGCTGCCACAGGGACTCACCTAGACGTGTTGAGCGGGGGTGTGCGACGCCGTCCGCGCCCTCGTGCGGCACGATGCGCGCGGTAGCCCAGTACCTCTAAGGCAGCGGAGCTCGCTAGGCGCTCGTTGCTACGAAGATTTAAAGGGGCCTAGCGTCCCTTTAGCATTGGCTAAATTGCCAAGACCACGCCTCTCTATTATGTAAGGTACTTCACTGTCACTCTGTGCTGGATCTATGTTGCCTCGTGCCTTGGGTTTAAAGCCTGTTCTAAGTATATTCTTGCCTTACCGTGTATCTCCAGGACCTCTTGCTACGTAGTTGTCTTGATTTCCGAGACCTGCCGCACAGATCCCTGACGCTTCCTGCCTGTTCCTCACGATCACGAACCTTTGACCGCAACTGCCCTGACCTCCGCCTGAAGGGAGAAGTCATACGACTACGATTCTCGGATAACACTTTGTACACGCTGGCACCTCGGCTGCCAGTCGCAGGCAAGGTCACGTCAGGGGGGACGACCTAAGGCTTGCCTCACGCCGCAGCCAAGTCCATCCCACTTGCGAGCGACGGGCTCTGGATGGAAAAACCCGGGGGCTACTTTTGAGTTCTCTTCCCTTGGCGTGGCTTAACTACCATCGCTTGCAGGGTGGAGACAGGGATCCAAAGTAGACCAGCCGTTACAATCCCTTTCTGAACAATTTAGACAATTTAAAGAGCTGCTTGGGTAATAAAGGCAGTTTAATTGGAGCGCAGTTAAAACTGCACCAAAACTGCGCTGTGTGAAAGTACCATAAGAACATTAAAACAGTTAAGTAAGCAGCACCAACTGATTGACATACATTCACCATCTAGAAAGCCTCTGATGATCGTGCGAGGCCCATAGGAAACTAGTTAGTGTGTCCAGTGGAGTAAGGATAGGCCCTGCGTTATTCCCTTTGTGTGCATACTGGCGCTGCCAGGGTGCCTGTCTTTACAATTGTGAAGGGGGCACTGGACAGTTCATTAGTTTTTTCTGCAGCCGTGTATACTCACCCCTTTGTATACTCCTGTGCTATTTTCCCACGTAATGATTTTTAAGTGATTTAGCTAAAACCATGACAAAAACATTGGAAGTTTGCAGTTCTGATGCAGTTCTATGTAAATCATATCAAAACTATAATGTCGCATCTAGAATGAATGTGCAACTTTTTATGAGGTCCTGGTAATACGACAAAAGTCCTGCACCAGGTACAGTAGAGGAGCACTGTGAGTAATGTTTAAGGGAAACATATCTGATCTAAGAATTTTTTTTAAAGATTTTATTAAATTATGAGATCTAAATTATTTTTTGTTTTATCTGAGATATGAATTAATTTGTGGCAATTTGATCCTGGTAAGTTAGGTTTGGCTAATATATGGGGTACTGGCTCTTGTTTGATTTGTTTATATGCTTGCCAGAGTCTGGTATAGCCTGAGTTAGTTTTTGGTACGTGGTTGAGGACTGAATTATTGTTACTGTCTACGTTGATGATTTAGGGGGACATGTATGAAATTTGGTGTTTAACCTCTTACTGACATTTGACATACTCATACATCAAGGTCGGGTATGGTTCCCGCAGACTTGAAATATGGGTACGTGCAGCAGCATCTTGCAGTCTCACAAGGGAGGTCGCAAGGATTGCGGCATGGGGACCAGCGGTAGTATTACTGGCTGGTATCATGCATGCAATCCATGGCGGCCCGAGAGCTCCGGCCGCGGGGGATTAATCCTTTTATATAGTGACTCTAATCGATGGTCGCGATAGAATCGAAGATGTAGGCAGGAGGAGTGAGCTCCTCCTGCCTGAAATCAGCGCAGCTCTGGGCCATTCACTGGTCTCCTTTACTAAAGCATCTGGGGTGTCTGGTGATGTCGATATGCCCGCAATGCATTGTGGGCATGGTGAGTGACAGTTGCCATGGAGACCAGTATATAGCAGTTCTGCTCCATGCCGGTCTGCCTTGTAACAGCGATTTGAAGATCGCTGTTACAAATCCCCTATGGGAAAAAGTGAAAAAAATGTGAAAAAGTAAAAAAAAAAGAAGTAAAAAATAAACATAAAAAATAAAGTAAAAACATTTATACCCCCTTTTCCCCTTTAAAAATGGCAATCACCCCCAAAAAGATAAAAAATAAAGTTACCCAATATTTGGAGGGGAAACCCCGCGTGCGGTTTGTGAGGGTTATAATGTTACGAACTGCCCTATAAATATGTTACATTATGTAACCCGCATGGTTAACGTCGTAACAAAAAAAAAAACAGTCACAGAATTGCAATTTTTGTTCATCCCGCAGCACAAAAAATGGAATAAAAAGTGATCAAAAGCTCATATAAACACCAAAGTGGTGCCCATTAAAATGTCAGTTCATCCCAAAAAAAAACCTTACATAGCTCTGTATACAGAAAAATAAAAAGTTTTGGCTATCAGAAGACAGCGATGCATAAATATTGTTTTACACAATAAAAATACTTTAAAAAAACGGATTTTCACATAAAAAACTATAAACTGGGTATCGACATAATTGTCTCGACCTAGGGAGTAAAACTAACTTGTCACGGATACTGCACGGTGAGTACTGTTATAAATAAAAATAAAACACACTACTAGGATTGCAGTATTTACTTCACCCTGGCTTCCAAAAAACAGATTTAAAACCAATCAAAAAGCCTTGTTCTCCCAAAAATGATACCAATAAAAACGACAACTCATCCCACAAAAAACAAGCTGCTACACAGCTCCATACACAGAAAACTAAAAAAATTATGGCTCTCAGACTATAGCAATGCAAAAACGTGTTATCCTTTTTAAATAAAAGTTTTTTTTATTGTGCAAAAGCAGTAAAACATAAAATAACAATATACAATTTTGTATGCTGTAATCTATCAACTGATGAGTAAAGCTAGCATGTTCATTTATACCAACGGTGACCGACTGTAAACAAATAAAAATAAAAAAAAACAATCAGGATGCTGTTTTTTGTTCAAAATTCATCACAAAAACATTAATAAAAAGAGATCCAAAGCATCATATGCATCCTATATGGTACCAATAAAAATTCAAACTAATCCGCAAAAAACAAGCCCATAATCAACTCCATATACAGAAAAATAAAAAAGTTATGGCTATCAGACTATAACGACATAAAAATGCAATTTTTTATAAACACATTTCTATTTTGTAAAGGTAATAAAACATAAAAACTGTATAAAGTTTATATAATTGTAATTGTTCTGACTCGCATAGTAAAGTTATCCTGTCATTTATCCCATACGGCAAAACAACTAAAAAATGAGAACCAAAAAACTCATTGCGGAAAATGCATTTTTTTCCCACCCTATTTAATGTGGCCCAATGCTGAAAAAAAATGGTTGAACTCTGTGCATCCAAAAGGCACAATCTACACCCTAGATGAGATCCATGAGGGTGTGTGAATTCATAAATGGGGCAACTTCTAGAAGTTGTCACCTGTTCTGGTACTTTGAGAGCTTTACAGAATGCGGACGATAGGACCCACGCCAGAAATCTTGCGTTCCAAAGGTGAATTAGCACTCCCTGTCCCTTGTACACCATGCATGAAGCCCAACAGCTGTTTTACACTCCACATGGAATAGGGTATTGACGAACTTGGGAATATCGGATGAATTCAGGGGCTTTTTTCCTGGACTTACCATGTAAAATTAAACATTTTCAGCTGAAAAGTTGCAGAATGTTGGAAAAAAAATTATTTTATTTAAGAGGCTTAACGCTAATATAAATTGTCGAAATACCTGTGGGTCGATATCGCCTGCACTACCACCCTGGATATATTCCTTAAGGGGGTGATATTTTCCAATATGGGGTCATTTTTAAGCGATGTTTAATGACGTTTTAGAACCATTATGGTGGTCTCCTCGACTCACATTGAGAATAGGGTCTAAATAAAAATCGTAATGAAAATGAGACCCTAGGGTAAGTAGCTCTTCCTAAATTCTGCGAGCCTGTGTTGAGCACGAAATAGCGCGCACTGAGGGCAATTATGGGATAGTCTCTGAAAATGGCAGAATCTGGGAATTGATGTTGAGTTGATTTACCTGGTCACATCTACCATGTTCAGTGACATATGGAATAAAATTAGAGATCAATGTCTGACTCGCAGAAGAAAAGTGAATTTTTAAATTTCATACTCGCACTTAGTGCTTAATATTACTGTGGTAATACCTGAAAGGGTAGTCACTTAGCCTAGACGCTTTTTTAAAATACCTTAAGGGGTCTTGTTCTTAACATGGAGTAAGTTTATGGGGTATCTAACATACAGGTCCCCCAAAGACCATGTAGCAGACTGGGACTGTGAGGTCCCTAAAAGAATATTTATTTGCTAATTTTTTTGAAAATGGGAAATATGACAATACTACATTACTAAGCCCCTAATGTTTAGGTAAAAAAATTATTAAATGCAAATACAGTAGACATATGGTAGATGCTAGTTATAAAACTATTTTGAGTGACTTATCTGTCTTTACAAGTAGATCATTTTTCAAAATTTTCTAGATGATAGATTTTGGTTTTTTCACAATAAACAAGATATGTATGGACCAAAAGTTCAGCTGAATAACTTAGAGCAATAGTGTCACGAGAGACCATACAATCTATGAATCACATTTAAAGGTAAAGTGTCAAAAAGTTATTCTCACTAATTAAAGGGACACATGTCTGATTTTGAAATGAGTTAAAACCCAAATTTCATACGTGTAATAATAGCTCTAGAATGCGATCTTGATCTATATGAACTGCTCTCTACAGCTGGTCATATTCAGGGACATTTGTGAGTGCTTGTTATGACATTCTGGCTCAGGTAAAACCATTTTAAAAGTCTACCTGAGTCTCTACCTGATGCCTAGCTCGCATGTGATGCGCTTGAAGTGCCGTAGCAAGCTATAAATCTATTCTTGTACGGTTCTAGTGCGCCCCACCTAAAATGTAGCGAACGGGCTGCGACCTGATATTGGAGTATAATAAAGACGGCAGATATCTGAGCTCTCGCAGCACCCATTCATACATGCCGCTTAATTATGGATCATGGGGTTTGAATTTATTTTAAGGTCTGGTCTGGGGTCTGAATTATTTCTAGGGGTTTAAGACGTAGGGCTTTGATTAATTTATGCTGGTAACTGGCAAGGAGATGGGGATTTGAAATATGTTTATATTTGTGTCTGAATTTATTTAGTGGTATGGTCTGAGGTATAAATGCATTCTGGTATCTGAATTTAGTATGAGGTATAATCTGGGGTTTGTTGCCTCTATCCTATGTAGTGTCGCTACTTAGTGGTTTAATTAGTGTGTAGTGGTTGACATGTGCGCACTAGTATACTTGGATTCTTTGTCAAGCTAGGACTTGTACTTTTATATATACAAGTATATACTTCTTTCTCAACTTTCCTATTAGGATGAATAGGGGGCACCAAAAGATAACAGTCTACACAGGGCACAATCCAACTCCTGGTTCTGTGTTGATGTTGGTGTCTAATGAGTAAACGGCAAAGACCAGAGCTAAATGGTAGAGTTTGGTTAGATTAATAATGAGAATTAGCTGACACTGATCATACATAACTTGAGACTAAACATTATTTAGAAACTTTTATAGAGTCATAGGATGTCCACTGACAAAACCCAGAAAATTGTGAGACAGTAACAATAACTCAGTGTCTTTTGGAAAACAGTGTTCTGGATGTCACCCAAGCAGATTTGTAATAGCTCAATGTCTTTGGCACGAATATTACAGAAACTTTAATTTGATAAATGAGATGGTGCATTTGTTCAAAGAGTTATTTATAGAGTCACCAGGCAATATGCAGCACACAGCCTCTGCCAAAATCTCTTTGAACCATTTCTCAAGCTGAGTATACCGTCTCTATAAACCTACTATGTTTGCTGCCAACGCACTAAAGCTGGAAGCCTCGCAATTTATTTATTAGTTATGGTTTATTTACATAGAAAGGAAATATTCTACCCAGTGCCAGTGTTTATTCACATGGCCTATGTCACAATTGGCCCATAACATGCAGTATTCTACCACACCAATTTATTCTTACCATGCTATCCTAATCTACAAATACAGCCAATCTTTAGCATTCCATTCCAATGCAAACCACACCATTTCATTATCAAGCAAATCGATTCTAACGAAGTGGAATTCGTTTAGAATTTCAAGAAAACTTCAGTTCTGCACGAAGTCGAAGGTTAGAGTGATTCGTGGGAACAAATTGTCTTTTTTATAGGTAAAATGACCGCAAGCACATAGCGTGACATGGGGCAGAGAACTCTGGGAGGAAGAAAACAACAACCTCAATGACATGTGCAGCCCAGGGAAAGCCAATCAGCGATGGGGGAAATTCTTGGACGTCACACCCCTATAAAAACGGACCCATTTAAAATCCAAAAGAAACATTTTTTTAAACAGGGGATGGGGCCAAAGATTTTTCAAAAGTGGTTCAGTGGGGGAAACATTTTTTTTAGTTTGTGGGGTATGCTCCCAGGGTGGGTGAAATTTCTGCCCATATACTTTTTAAATTTTTTTGTTTATTTCTGTAGGGTATTTAATACCCAAAAAGGTTTAAAATTTAAACCCTTTTGTTTGTGGGTTTTTTTGGGGGGGAAAAAAATACGGTGGTTTTTTTTCCCTTTCCATTACACCTAAATTTCTCTGTTCTTTTTCCCGGTAGGGTATTTAATTCCAAGGGTTTAATTTTTCTTTCTTGTTTTGTGGGTTAATTTGGAAAAAAAAAATACGGGGGGTGTGCGTATTTCTCCCACTTCCATGCCTGAAACCCTCAACTTCAGCCCAAATTGGGGGGAAATTTTTAATCTGTGGAAAAAGATTTAAATTTTATTCATTTTTTTGTGGAGTTTCTGGGGTTTTTAAATCCAGTTTTTGGGTGTTTTTTCGGCCCAAATTTTCCCATCTAAAATTCCATCCGTTTGGGGGCTTTTAAATTTTTTTTAAATTAAATTTTTGGTTTTTTGGGGTTAAAATTGCGGATACTGTAGGCCCCCCCCAAAAAGGGGTGGAGGGGGGGGTGTCACCAATAATTTTGTTTTGGAGGGCCTTTCATGTTGCCTTTTCCCTTTGGGAATTTTAGTGTTACTTTCAGTTTGGTCAAAAAATCCATCATTCCCTAAAGCCAAAAAGAAAGCCGGATTTGGGAACCCCAAAAAAAAAAGTAAAGGGGAATCTTTGCTTTGGTGTTTTGTGTTTTGTATCCCACTCCACGGTTTTTAAAAGGGAAGGGGGAAAAAACCCAAACATAGTGGCAATGTAAAGGGATTGGTGGAGGGGGGGAAAAACGATTGGGAAAACAACAGGGGTGGTCGACTGGAGAGTTCTCAGTTGGCAGCTGCATGAAGAGACTTGAGTGGTGAAGGGGGCAGGCGCATCAGGGGGTTTACATTTTGGGGCCCCATTTGGAAGAGGGGGGAGGGGGGGTGGAAGTACCAGCCCCTGGTAAAGTGGGGGGTTTGGTGAAGGAGCACGGCTGGCGGAAGAGTGTGGGTTTAGGTGGGGGGGGGCATCGGGAATTAGTGTGGGGCGGGTTTGCCAAAAGAATCCAGGGTTTCAGGGTTTCTGCCCCAGGTGGGGTGCTGTGGGGTACCAAAATCACTAGGATTTTGAAAAACTGCTCATCAACAACTCCAAAACTCGGGTTGGGTTTGCTGATGGAGCGGGGTACGGGTTTTTTTAAACCTGCACCCCAAACACAAAACCCTTTGTCAATGGACATGACCCTGTTTGGAAACCACCCAGCGGGCCCTGCTAAAAGGATGGTCCACGGCGCAGAAGGGGGGGTAGGGGCCCCAACTGCAAAATTGGATTTTCTCTATAGTACTTAAATTTTGGGTCCCCATTTTGGGCAGGGGGAAAAAAATCCCCCCTTTTTGGGGGGACTGGAAATGAGGGGTCCAAGAGGGGGGAGGCCGAATGGTGACTATTCAGCTGTCACTACCCAGGCAAATCAGCATGCACGGGGCCCACCCCTGGGGCATGTGACTCCGGGGGGTTCTCCCTTTCCCATCTCCACTATAAAATTTCCCCAGGGTTGTGTCTGGGCCCCCTTTTCCTATTTCCTAACCCTCGGTTGCTCCTCTCCTGTCCCTGAAAAAAAAAAAAATATTTGCCGAAAATTTGCTTGTTCCCCAAAAGTTTCCCCTTCCCTCTCAGTTCAGCCCCCACCAGACTCATGTGGCCTTGGGATTTTGTCGCCAATTTTTTCCAGCCCCTAAAACCAGAAGATTTTGCAGAAATCTGTTCCAGGACATGAAGCGGGGAATGACTTTAATTTTTTCCCTTTTAGTTGGCGACAAAAACAAAATAACTTTGTTCCCCCAAAGGGGCCCTGAGAAAACCCGGGGGGTGTCAGGATGGGGTTGCCACTGGCGGGGACAAAAAAATTCCCACAGGGGGGGAAAACTCTGTCCAATTGGCTCCATAAAATCTTTAAGGGCCCCTTTCTCTGTTCATAAATTTTCCCCCCTGTTAAATCAATTACCCCCTGTTAAAAAAATTTCCCCTGTTTTTCTTTTTTCCCCCCTGTTCACAATTTCTCCCTGTTATATTTTCTCCCTGTTAAATATATTTCCCCCCTTTTCAAAAAATTTTCTTTTTTTCTCTGTTTATATTTTCTTTTTTCGGTTTAGTCAAGGAGGGTGTGTTGGGCGGGTAAAAAAGGGGTTTTAAAGTGATGCAAATTTCCCTGTCAAGTTCTCTAAACGGTGCATAGTCCACCACTTAAAAAGGGGAGGGAGCAGTACCCCCCAATTTTTAAAGGGGAAAGCCGGTCGGGTTCCCCTGCACTTGGGAGATGGTGACGCTTTAATTTTGCTGTCCTTGGCTTTTCATCTCGGTGAAAGACACGGGCCCACCATGATTTTGTGAGGAGGGGGGGAGTTATCTGGCCCGGTGGGATGATTTAAAAGACGGGGGAGTTGTCTTGGCGAGGTTGGGGGAAGCTTTGATGCCTAAAAATTGGGCGGGTCGCACTGGGGGGCTCCCTGCTGTTTCAAAAGGGAGGGAAACCCCACATCTGAGACACATTTCTCCCGGGCCCAAAGTAGGGTGACACTCATGATGTTGATGCAGGGCTGTGGTCCCCAATGTTGGGGCCCCAGGTCCGCTTTATTTTTTTGCCCACAATTTTTCCATTTTGCCATTTTTCGCCTCCCCCTGGTGTTTTGTCAAAAAAAACTACCACACTCCCGATTTGGGGTTTGGCCACTGCCTGACACACAACGCTGCTCTCTTTTTCCAATGGGTGAAAACCCTTGCTTCCAAGGCCGGGGACAATTGGGTGTCGAAGGTAGGCGATTTTCCTAAGGCGCCACTTCATCCCAGAAAAGAAAAGGGGGCACAAGGGGGGCATTTGGGGTGGGGTTGAATTTTCCCCTTTTTGGGGGGGGACTTTATGCCTTTGGGTTTTTCTAAAGGCACCCCCAATAACCCTTTCCCAGCCTTGCTTGCCCTTTTACCCCGCCCCCCAAGTGTGATCAGCCCGTCCGCCGTCCTCCCCAAAAGGTGTCGCTCTACAAAAGCTGAACCCCTGGCAAATAAACCCCCATGCCCTTTTCCTAATTTACTACTTGCCCCTTTGCAAAAAAGCGCGGATTTTTTTTTTCCCCACTCTTTGCTGCCCACTGTCCACAAATGTTGGTCCCCACTGTATAGTGGCGCCAAAAAGGGTACAGCCCCATAGTTTTGTTCTTGGCCCGTGGGAAAGCGAAGGGACAGAGGTGGGGGTTGGGGGAAAAGGTTGAAGCCCCCCACCCGCCTCCCGGGGGCCCTGCCCCAAATAAGGGTTTTTGGTCTGACAAACCCAAGGGTCTTGGCTGGGGTTTTTTCAGATGTTTTTGGAAAAAAGGGGGATGGGCCCCAGTAACCATTCGAGAAGCGTTGGCTTTTTATGGTCCCCAAAAAACGGGTGTAGATGACACCAGAAAACGGGGGATCGCGGGGGGGACCCCTGGCTGTGACGTTTTCCTTTCTGTGGGTGCGCCCCGTCCTGCTCCCGGGGAAACCCACCCATTGCTTTCTTTGTTTTCCCCTGTTTATCAGGAACCCCTCACAACCCCCACAGTTTTAAATGGTTTCTCTGAAAACTATATTCTTAGACAAGCCCACCAAGATCCCTTAAATTTTTTTAAAACCCCCCCCCCCCCCCCCCCCCCCCCAAATTTTGTCACACTTTTTAAAATTCCTGCACTTTTCCCCCCCCAAGCACTTATCTAAAATATAGTTTTATATTGTTTTAAAGGTTGGGGTGGGGTTTTTTTACCCCTTTTTTTGTATTAATACCCCCTATTTATGTAACATTTGGTTTTGGGCCTTGTAAAACCTTTTCCCCTTCTCCCCCCTTTGTTTCACACATACACCTAATAGATTGTAGCTTTGCGAGGAGGACCCCACAAACCTTTTTTCTGAATTTTTTAAGTTTGCTTTTTTTTAAAATAAAGTTGGGTTTTTCTGTGCTTTATTAAACCCCCTTTTTGTAAAAATGCTGCGGAATATGTTGGTGTTTATAAATAAAAAAAAGATTATTATTATTATTTTAGCCCCCAGTTTGGTTTTTTTTCCCGCCCGGGGGGCTGAAGGGCTTTGTCAGGGGTGTGTTCCCACTTAGTTATTTTTGTTTAGTTTTGCTCTGTAAGTGCCTCCTTTAAAAGCGGCGGGTGTCATGTGCATGTTTTTAAAAAAAAACTATGTTCACACGGCCCTTTAAAAAGGGCATATTTTTGGGCCCCTATTTCGCGCCATAATGCGCTCAATATGGGGCGAGATTAAATCCCCCGTCATTACGGTAAACCACAGTTCTCATTTGGAAAAATATGGATTTCCCTCTCCCCCTTTCCGCTTTGCAACAAAATGCCCCAGGGGGGATAAGTGACATGTCCAAATTTTCTACGGCCAAAACCCTGCCAATAGTAAATTAAAGTCTATGGGACCAGGGTGTTGGTTTATCCCCCCCTAAAAAAGGCGGGTTGGGGTCGGGGCTCCCGGGTGGTTCCCCGGGGTAATTTTCAGGGGGAATTACACCCCGCTATTATGCCCTTGTGAAACAAAACCCAAAAACCCGATTGGGCATGAAAACCCCAAACCTGTCCCCATGCATATTTGGGGCATGGGGACAATGTTCTACAACACTCTACAGGCTCTCTGCAGCCAGGAAATAGCTGTTTTTTTTAACGCGATTCGTCGCAAATAAATTTGGGTCGAAACAATTTTTGTCGGAAAATTCGGCGAACTCGGCGAATCGATTTTTTGAGAAATTCGCCCATCTGTAATCAATATATATATAAATCATAAACAATCCAAACTTAATCATATAAATCCAAACCATTCTACACTATTCCATACCATGCAATACCAATCCATACTATACCATACCAGTTAGTACTATTACCATTTCATACCGTGTAAGACCAATCTATACTATAGTTTATAATCTATACCATTCAATAGGAATAAACCTGAAACATTGAAATCTACGCCACACCAATCCAAATGACATCCAAATATATTGAACTAATCCATACCACCATACCAGAGTGAAGAAATCAGGCATTTTAGGCTGGCCAAGTATATTTTAGAGGCTAACTAGTACTAGGTCATTTCATCAGACATGATGTTATACTATATATATAGTATGCCATATCATCTCACACCGATCCATAGATTTTATCATGCCAATCCATAAAGTCCACTCTATACTAAAGCCGGATTCATAACTGCATTTGCTTTTCCGTTCTTCTGTTCCATTATCTTTTCCGAAAAACGGAAAAGAACGTCGTTTTCAATTGGTTTAGCTTTGCTGTTTTTCTGTTTATTTTCCAACTTTTTAAAACAAAAAAAAACATGCTATGCTCATTTTTCTGTTTGAAAAAAAAATCAGAATCCAATTGGAAAGAACCTTTCTATGTTTATTTTATTTTTTTTACATTGAAGTCAATGAAAAATATTTACAAACAGATTGGTGTCCATTTGCATACATTTTTACATACACTAAAATGGATCCGTTATTTTTTTCTGTTCAAGAGCAGATGAGTTTTAGACATTTAAAAAAAAGATTCCGTTTTTAACAGAAATAAATGGAAATAAAACTTTTTTTTTTTTTACAAACTCATACAACAAATCAGTTAAAGAAAACAGAAGACTGCACTTCCGTTTGCACCACATATTGTGACACATATGAAATTTGCCGTGGGGACGCCAAATTTCATGCGAATAAAAAAGGCATTGAATGCGCCTGATTTAGGAACCCACTGTAAAGCAGTTCATAAATAAGGCGTATTTCAGCGCTCGTGCGACAGTTCGGATCAGGTATACCACTTTGAAAGTGGTTTACCTGTTCCAGCTGTAATGCGCCCAGAAATGCCGAAGCGAAGCTATAAATATTTAGCTTTGCTACGGTTCTGGTGCGCCCCGAGATTAGATGCATTACAAAGCGCCGCAGGTGCAATGCAATGCGCCCTGGAGTGGCATGCGGGAGATTTGTATAAAAATGTCTCAACAGGGCTGTGCCTGATATCGGGCTGTAAAGACGCCAGATATCTGGCGCAGCCCCGTTCACACATGTCGCCCATAATGTCCACTTTTGACTATAGATTCATCCCATCTGTTTTGAAAAGAAAGTGAAATGCAGATGTGAACCAGGCTTTGTGACACTTGTGCTAGGTTGGTTGTGGAGAGGAGGTATATTTCTCCATGATCTCTCTCCTTTGTGAAGGAACAAAGAAGATTCTCACCTGAGAGTTAATTAATTTAGCAGGTGGGTACTTAAGGGAAGTAAGGAGGGCAGTACTCTCTGCCTGGGGATACAGAAAGTCAGTTTAGTCTTTGTGAGAGGAAAGAGTGTTACGGTGATGCTTATGTTCTTTTAGTTAGCTGGCAGGGTAATAATAGAGTTCAAAAAGGGTCTGGATGCATTTCTAGAGTGTAATAGTATAACAAGTTATAATGACTAGGATTCTGGAGAAGAGTTGCTTAATAAGGGATTTATTCTGATTGCCAGATTGGAGTTGGGAAGGATTTTTTTTTCCCTAAAATGAGGACAATTGGCTCCTACCTTATCGGTTTTTTGCCTTCCTCTGGTTCAACACTTTAGCACATTAGGCTGAACTGGATGGACGTCTTCCTTTTTTAGACTTACAAACTAATATTCTAACCCGTATCAAATAATCCATACTGTACCACACCAAACTGTATAATTCCATACCAAGCCTGTAACATTACAATATATACCATAATACCATTAAATATATAAATTTATATTGCAATCCATGTCATCCCATGCCAATTCATGCAAAAGTAGTTTTGCTTTATTGCATCAGTCTATCATACACCATACCAAACAATACACTCTGCACCGAACGAATATATACAATTATATACCAATAAGGGCTTGTTCACACGGAGTTTACACTCCGTGTTACAAGCGCTTTAGGGATCCTTCTTGGGGTCCGCTCTGTCGGTCTCCAAGACAAATCAAACAATTAGCAGTGAGATTCTCACTGCTCGCTGTGCTGAACACGGAGCGGCGTTCACATGAGAGAACGGAGAACGCAGCTGCGTGTTTCAATAGCGCAGCTGCTCTCTGTCTTGAAAAGAATTGCATGTCAATTCTTTTCAAGACGGAGCTGAGCTGTTTTATTGAAACACGCAGCTGCGTTCTCCGTTCTCTCATGTGAACTCCGCTCCGTGTTTGGCATAGACAGCAGTGATAATCTCACTGCTAATTGTTAGATCTGTCTTGGGGACTGACAGAGAGGACCCCAAGAAGGATCCCTAAAGCGCTTGTAACACGGAGTGTAAACTTCGTGTGAACAAGCCCTAAGTCTTTAACATTATAATTAGAGATGGGCGAATTGATTCTAACTTAGTGGAATTCGTTTAGAATTTCAGGAAAACTTCGGTTTGGAACGAAGTCGAACTTTGGGGTACTTCGGGTGAACAAAGTGTGCTTTTGATTGATAAATGGCTGCGAGCACATGGCGCTACATGGGGCAAAGCACTCTGGGAGGAAGAAGGGCATAGCCTGCATGACATGTGCAGAGATGAAGCCAATCAGAGACCGGCGGGATTCTGTGACGTCACCGCACTATATAAGTCCGGGCGCGACGACGGGAGCTCACACTCCTCTCACTGTGCTCATCAGGGAAGGTGCTGCCGCGGCTGATAGCTCTTACTGAAGAATTGATTTTTATATAGCGATTTCTGTGGGGTGTCTCAGCTTGTCTCAGAGACTGTTCTCTTAATGTTCTATTTCTAATTTTTTGGGGTATTGGATCTGAAATCCAGTGTGCGTCCACTGCAGCTGCATATACATTCAATATCCAAGTGGGATCTAAGCCACTTCCTGTTGTATTCATTTAAAGAAACAGCGTTTGTACAATACAAATACCACTTCATTTTTGGCTGCTCAATTCTATTGCGCATTTACATCTAGGGGTTAAATTAAGCGTTGTTTTCTGGTGTGTGACCCCAAAAAACCGCTTTTTAAACGCCAAAATATATAATTTTTTTCCTGTACCAAATTTCAAAGAAAAGGGTTAATTACAATTATCCTTTTTGTTGGCATAGAAAACACCAATTGTAACAGCTACAAACTACTATTTTTGCGGCCCCCCAATTTTCTTTTGGGGGGCGAAAAAAAATTTTTTTAAAAAAAAAATTTTTTTCCCGGGGTTAATTAAACGTTTTTTTTGGGGGGGTGGGGGTGACAAAAATTTTTTTTTTAAACCCGGGGGTTTTCTTTTTTCTTTTTAAAAAAAACCCGGCCCCCCAAAATATATACTTTTTTTTCGGGGTAGCCTAATTTTTTCCCAAAGGGTTATTAAGCCTTTGTTTTTAATTTGAAAAACCACAGTGTTTTTAAACGACACATAAAGTAAATTTTTCCGGGCCTTTTTGGTTCCCAAAAGCTTGTTACTGGGTTTCTTTGGGTCAAAACGGGGTGTATATTTATATATACAGATATATCATCAAACAGTGCTGTCTTTTTTGAACAAACATTTCGACGAGGGGTGGCAGCTTGCACCTGCGAGGGCAGTCGCACAAACATTCCGGAACGGCACAGGTCACAGCACAGCAAGGGGACGTCGCAGCGGGGGTCACCCCCTGGGCCACAACTGCCGTTTTCATCTAGGCCTGGTTGTTTTCACACCCAAAGGGGTTCTTGATTGGTGACTGGGCCCCCTCCTTTTCCTCCCAATGACATCGACAACCGCGGCCCAAGATGGTGGGAACCCAGACAAACCCCCTTAGTTGGAGGGCCCCCCGGGAGGGGGGTCGGGGCCCCTCCCCTGTCCTCAGCCCCCCTGCCCTCCGGGTTTCCCCCAAACCAAGATCTACTATGGGACTGGGCTCAGCGGCACTATATAGAGATGAAAATTTGAGGAGGGCAGTCACCTTTTGGCAGCGAAAAAAGGGGCCCAAATCCCCTGTTCTTCAGTGGCGGCAAAGTAAAGATGTGAGAGGGGCAGGGAGGTCAGTTGTGAGAGGCAGCCTGGGATACCAAGACCGGTGATGAGGACAGCATGACGATGAAAACACAAAAAATTGTGATGTAGCCGACCGCACTTGGGACCCGGGTGAGGAAAGGGGCTTAACATCGTCGGGAAAGAAAGCGCCCACTTGCCTCAGGCAGCAGGCGCCGCAAGGGGGTTTTTGGCCTGATCAAATACAGCATGGAGGTCGAGCCAAGGGGCCACGGGGTAAAAAACCGCTTCGCGGTCCAAGAAAGTACGGCAAAGGGGGCCAGCGGGGCAGCGGTGGCGTGTCACTCAGTGCGGAGCTTGGGGGGTAAACCGTACTCAGCTGGGGCTTTCTTGCTAAAAACCCCCAAGAGCCAAAAATGGTAATGTAAACTGTGGGCAGAAAGTGAACGGGGCCAGGAGCAAACGTTGGCACCACCCCCTGCGTCAACACTGCGTTTCACCACCCCGGTGGCCCTGGGAAAAAAACGTGGCTAGAGGGGGTGGTCCCCCGCCGCCCAAAAACAGCAGCAGCAGCAGTCCCCAGGGCCGCTGTCATTGCACCAAAAAGGCCCATACCTTGCAAAAGGGGAGCTTTTTTCTTTTTTGACATACTCTGGTCCAGATCTCCTCTCCTCCTACTCATGGCCCAGCGTCTTTCAGCGAGGGATTGCAAAGAGACAACGTAGCGTCCAACCTCCAAAGGGTCAGCAGTGACCGTGCCCTGTCCAAGTTGGGGGTTTTACATCCCCCCCTTTCCAAAGGGTGGACTCTGCACCATCAGAAACTAATGGTTTGTGCCGGCCCGAGATGGGATTCCAAGCCGTTTTTCTTTTCCCAAAAAGGCATACCACACTTCAAAAATATGAAAAACAGGGTGGGTTAGTCCTTGACTTATGGGTTTTGTTCCAAGGTGCACGGCACCCGGGCTCGGGAGCTGAAACACGGCGGGGCCCCTACATTCCTTTGGGCCCCTGGTGAATGGTTCACCCCAGGCCACCAACAACTTGGACAGGAACGCCGCTTTCCCCTCCACTTGTAAAAACTGCTGCACCTGCGCCAATGCCGCCTCCTCCCCTCCCCCACACCACCTTCTCAGCCCCACAAGTACTGCTCCATCAACCCTTTGTTAGGGCACGCGGTTCACGCATTTTTCACCCGGGCTTCCCTCGGCGAACGAAGTCACACGGGGGGGAACTTCCCCGTCTTGAGCAAGAAATCATGTGTGGCTTTCTCCCGCCAACTGCAAATGGGAACCTGGGAGGGGCAATGGGAGGAACAGGGGTGTCCGCCTCCCCGGGGAGGAGGGTCCATGCCCCCTGCAGGGGCGCACATGTTCAATTTTTTGAAAAGGTTCCGAGTTTTCCACCATCTTCAGAACATTTGAAAATGGCCAGGAAACTGTGCACCCTTTTATCCATTGTAAAAACAGGGAACACCCTCCTCGATTGCAGCGGCAAGGGCCCCCCCCAAAACACCTCTGATTTCATGTTTCCACCCCGGGAAATTCCACCCCACTGTTGACGACTGATGAACAGAGAAAGCATTAACATTTTTTGATGATCCGGGCAACAGGTCTCCCCTTTTGTAACTTTATGTCCCAGCGCACCATGCGTGACACCTGCCTTTGTTGAGGCCTTCAGGAGGGACTTACTTGTCATCGCCGGGAAAGGGGAGAATAATCATTCCACTGTTTCATTCCTGGAACGATGCTGAAAAACTGTCGGGGCGGGGGACTGGAGACGGGCATACATCTCGGGCCCTATCCGGTGGGGACTAAAATGGGGGGAGAGGGGGAAACCCTTGGAGAAACATTTGCCCCGGGTGAAATGAGGGGATTTTCTCCCAGGTGACAAGAGAGGAGGAGCGGGAGCAGCTGGGGAGGGGGATGGAATAGGAACGAGGCAGATACCCCCAAGCACCTTTTGGCATTTAACAGGGAAATGGGGGCAGGGCCCCTCGGATCACTTTGCAATGGCCCCAGCAGCTTATTTGCCTGGCTAGTGACAGCCGAAAAGTCAGCATCTCAGGGATGACTTCTGGCTCTCCACCCTATTGGACCCCCCTACCCGGTCCAAAAAAGGGGGCCTTTTTTTCCCCGCAAAATTTAGAGGGGAAAACAAAAACAAATACTATAGGGAAATCCTCCTAATCATTGGCCCCTGCCCTGTCGCACGTCTTCCTCTGCAGGTCTGCCCGGGGGGTTCCTCAGCGCTCAATACTACTCCCCGGCTGCTTGGGGGAAGGGGGGGGGGGTAGGAAAACAGTACCACTCCATCAGTATAACCTAATCTGGTCACTGAGACACTTCCTTCAAAACCCCCCTAGTGAGGAGGGGAGTCGCCACAGCAGCGACCTGGAGCTCCCCGAACCAACAGGTTGTGGCCTACTTTGGGCACACTCTGCCACCCAGTTGAAAATCCCCCCTGGACTACGGGCAGCCCCAAAATGGATGTTGGCCCCCAACTTGCCGGTTTCATGGAGAAGCGCCTGCCCCCGGCCAGTAGTGTGGCATCAGACGGGTTTCTGGGGCGGGGGGATCGTTTTCCCCCAAAGGGGAACCCCTTGCCACGGAAAGTGGAACGACTGACATTTTTCAAATAATCAGGGGTGGGTGGGAGGGTTTTTTCCAAACCAATGCCTTTTGGCTCAGTCTGGGTTTAAACAAACCGCCTCAGCCACATTCTGATCCGCCCCCCCCCGCCTGAGCCCACATTGCTGACAGTTTTTATCTCCTACCACCACTTTCCAGGGGGCTGGTTTGCCCCCCACCCAACATCTGTTATTTTGCCATTATGACCTCATGCGCTGCTTGTTGCTGTTCCGTACATCCACTGTTATTGGCCCCTTTTACATAAGCGCTGCGTGGCGCTCCATTCCCCCACATTGTGTCCCTTTGCCACTGCCTGACCTCATGCTTTTGCCCCGTGACCTCCCTCTCAGTCATTGTGCCACTCTGGCTTCCTCCTGTTTTGCCACCCCCCAAATGTCATTGTGCCACTCCTGACCCAGCTGGCGTGACCCTGCCGGCCCCCCACACTGTGTCATGTCCACTGCTGACCTATGCTGCTGCCGCCCCCGGGCCTCCCACTGTGTATTGTGCCACTCTTGGCCTAATATTGTTTTGCCGCCTCCAGAATTGTGCCATTCTGTGGCTTCCTCCGTTTTGCCACCTTTTAGAATTCATTGTGCCACGCCTGATTCATACTTCGCCCCCATGACCCCACACTGTTGATTGTGCCCTCTGTGGGCCAAATTTTTTGCCCCCCTCCAGAAAAGTCATTGTGCCACTGCCTATCCTGCTGCTGTGTCTGACCTCCACACTGTTTCATTGTACCACCGTGGCCTAAAATTTTTTTGCCCCACAAATGTCATTTTTGCCCGCCCTATCTATACTGCTGCCGCCTCCTCCACACTGTGGATTGTGCCCTCTGTGGGGCCCAATACTTTTTTGCCGCCTCCAGAAAGTCATTGTGCCCTTTCCGATCCATACTGCCCCGCCGTGGCCTCCACACGTTGATTTGCCACCTTTGGGTAATACTGTTTTTCCCCTCCAAAAGTCATTGTGCCCCCTGCCCGATTCATACTGCGCCGCCGTGACCTCCACCGTGTGATTGTGCCACTCGTGGGCCCAGTACATTTTTCCTGCCATTTGTGGAGGCAATTTTTAAAACCCAAGGGTTACCCAACTTGTTTTGGGTTATTTGGAGTCAAATACAGGGTGCGTATTTATCATATACAGAATCTTCATCAAACATTTTTCATTTTTGAAAAAACAGTATTCCAAAAGAGAGGTGGGGGCTCTTCACCTGCAGTGGCAGGGCACAAACATTCCGGACAGGCCAGGCGCCACAGCAAGGGGGACGTCCACAGGGGTCATTCGGGGAGGCCAAATGCCCCTGTCATCTAGGGCCTTTTTGGGTTTTTCAGCAACCCAATGGTTCTTGATTGGGTTTAAGTCATCCCCCCTTCCCCCAATACATCTAAAACCCCCGCCAAGCGGTGGGAAGTCAGACACAACCCTTAGTTGCATCCCGGGGGGGCGGGTCAGCGGGGCCTCACCTTCCTCAACCCCCTCTGTCCATTCGTTCTCTCAGCCCGGAGCTATATGTGGCTGGGGTTTTACGCCACTATATAGGGGGATGAACAATTTAGGGGACAGCACAGCACTTGGCACGAAGAAATGGGGGCCCAAAATCCCCTGCTTCTTGCAATAGCGGGAAAGTAAAATTGGAAGGGCATGGGAGGGCATGTTTTGGGGTCACCTCTCAACCAAGACCGGGGATGAGGGCACATGCATGAAACACAAACGATGATGAGGGAGCCGACCGGGACTTGGAGCCGGGTGAAAGCAAAGGGGTTCATCATCATCAGGAGAAAGGGCGTCAGCTTGCCGTCAGGCAGCGGCGCACCCCAAACCCGCAAAAATTTCTTTATTTTTCGTTACCAATGATCAATATATGGGTGTAAAAGAAAATAAAGAAAATAAAATTAATTCATTGAATTCATATTTTTTTTTATTTTCGTTTTCCCCCCAATTTTTGTTAAATTTTTTATAAGATTGGGACAACTTTGTGAGTCTTACTTTGTTTCTGGCATTACATTTTTTTTAGTTTGTATTAAAAACCCTGCTCCTCGCCTCCCATTGGGCCCCAAAAACCGCGCCTCTTTAACTAGCCAATCACAAACAGAGTCGCTCTGCATTTTTTTCCCCATAAAAATCTTGAGAAGGGAGCTCAGCCCCCTGTTGCTAAGCTGGGGAGCCCCCCTTTCCCCCAACCAATCAAATACGAATATTTCCCTAACCCAATAAATTTTAGGGCGCATTCATCGCACCCTTTTTCTCCACTCAAAACAAACTAATATATTGGTGGGTTCATATCTGCCACCTGGGGTCAACCAATCAGCTCTTTTCTGCCTTTTTTACTGTATTTTGAACTGTCCCTCCTTTTCATCTGATTGGTCAATAATTTCCATAGCTTAAAATGGGTCACTGTCTCCTATTCTGATTGGCTGGTTTTTGCCGACCAATGAGAAAAGGTTTAAGAATTTGAATTACTGTATTTCCCGGCAATTCTCTATATCCCAATTCCTGATGTAGCGCCGGTCTCAGCGATAAAGGCGTTGTTAGGGATTTGGGGTGATGTATGTTTATAGAAGGTTTCAGCCTTTTTTCAGATAATATTTTACACCAAATTTAAAAATGTTTTTTTTTTAAATTTCATACCCCATGCCACCGGCGTTGAAAGCCTAGATTTCACTGCCCCGATCTGGCCATACACTACAATGGGACAAAGTAGCTCGCGCTCTGATTGGCCGGGATAGCCAAGCCTCCACTAGCTCAACCAATCAGCTCTTTTCTGCATTTTTACTGTATTTTGAACTGTCCCACCTTTGAATTTGATTGCTCAATACTTCTCCATAGGTTATAATGGGTCACTGTCACTCCTATTCTGATTGGCTGGTTTCTGCCCGCCCAATGAGAATAGCTTACAAAATTTTGAATTACTGTATTTCCCGGCCAATTCCAAGATCCAAATTTCCTGATGCGCCGTTCTTGATTTTTGGAAAAAGATTTTTATTTATGTATTTTTTTAGTAGGTTTGAATCTTTTTCGATAATGTTTTACACCTAATAAAAGCGATTTTTGATTCATACTCCATGCCGCACGGACATGTTTAATGATTTTTCGCTCATTTCCAGCCTGTCTCAATTCGGAATACATGTTAAACGCCGTCCCGCATGTATCACTGCATGTATGAGCGCACCTCCTCGGACGGCGAATCTTAGGCGCAGTCCCGCACTGCGCCTAAATCCCCGCACTGCGCCTCGCACACTAACGAGGCTCAGGGAACTTTTCACCGCATGTATGATCGCACTACCTCGGGCGGCGAATCTTAGGCGCAGTCCCGCACTACGCCTAAGTTCCGCACTGTGCCTCACACACTGGCGAGGCGCGGCGAACTTTACACGGCATGTATGAGCCCACTTCGGGCGCCGACATAGATCAGGCGCAGGTTCCACTCGGAAATGAAGCGCAAACGAGTGCTCCGACGTGGCGAGATTCATACATGTTGCCCTATGTGTATAAATGTATGATCTGGACCTTAAGGTCCAGACCACACATTTCCACACATAATATTTTCAAATTGAGACCACAGCATGATTCCTCATTTTCCAGTTAATTGTACTGTAGTCGGGGTGCTAAAAGCCCTTACTTTTACATGGAAATATAAGCAAAACAGTAGTTTGGGTGTCATCTATTAACTCATGTCTACAGAGATTTCAAGTTTTTCTTCATTTCCCATGTCCACCATTATAACATAGTAGCAGTTTTTTGTGTTAACAACAACATGAGGGATTGCCTGCTGTTCATATTAATATCTAAATCAGAAAAAAATGGTGTTTAAAACCAATAAATGCTCAAAAAACTGTGTATTAAATAACAATATCACTAATGGGTCCATAAGAGAGTGGGTGCCATTTTATGCATGCATCATCTCCTCAAATGTGGCTCTTGAAACAAGGGAAAGGAGGAACAAGCCCATTAATTATATTTCAAAGTGTCTAAGGGAAAGGTGATCAAGTGCCAGGTCCTGCCCTGATAGTGATTGCACAATATAATAGATAATTGCCATGCACTCAGGCAACAACATCAACAAGCAAACCAGAACAATTGCCTGGTAATCAGAGTAAATATGCTCTACACTTGTGACACTGAAAGTCAAATGATGATGAACGCTGGTGACTTTGACCTGTAGCTGGACCTGCTAGAAAAATATTAATCTTAAAGGGCTTTTCCCATAATCCAAACTTATCACCCATCCATATGAATGGTTGTCCATGTTCCTCCTTTGAATAGGGCAATGGCGCAGTATTTGCAGTGCTGCTCTATTCAAACTCTGTAGGACTGCCTGGATAGAGAAACACTGTACTCTGCTATGTTCAGCAATCCTGGGAAATAGCAGAAGGCATTCTCGACCACTGCTCCAATCAAACATTTATTCACTGATCAGACATTTATCACCTATCACTTGTGATAAGTTTAGATGTGATCATGGGAAACCCCTTTAAGAATGTCGCCTTTTGGTTCTATTGGATTGGCTTTGAGGTTGTTTGGGGATTTTGGGGGCTGGGGGGACGTTTGTTCTTCAAACAGTCATGGACAGGACTTTGTTTAGCAATTTTAAAACAGGGGGACTGGACATTTGGACCCAAAATATATTTTTTTTTAATAGGGCAAGCAGAAGTTTCAATATGATGAATTTGTACTTTTTCAAAAATTTTTGCAAAAAGATCCCCTTTACACACATGCAGTTTAAAGGTTTAATGAATTGTACAGGTGAAAAAAGGTTAGTAACAGACAAAGATTTGCACCATTTTTTCAAGTGGCCCCAAAACTACTAAAGGTTATTGTGGAGCATCCTGAAGCAAAAATTTATAGGTAAAGGGCCCCTTAGACAATGAAAATAAAACTGAAAAAGGAAAAAAGGGTAAAAACAACAGAAGCGGGGGGAAAAGGAAAGGCTATCCCAAAGGCAAAAGCCAAAAAACAGTAAGAGGGAAAAGGGCCTACAAATAGGCAAAAAGTCACTAAACTAAATAGTAGCAAGGGGAAAAAAGGGTTTTTCCAAACCCCGACAGAAGCCAAAAAAATATAGTGAGGGGAAGAGGGCACCCAAACCCATCGAAAAAGCTAAAAAAAGGGAAAAAAAGGGGAAAAAGGGGGCCCCTACATCAGACAAAAAAAAAAAAAACCAAAAGGAACAAGGGGAAAAGGTAGGCTTCTATCTTTTAGGAATCACCAAATGGGGAAAAAGAGAAACAAAAAGGCTTCCCACTAGGAAAAGCCACATTTTTGGAAAGCGGGGGAAAAAGGGCCTCCCCAGGTACAAGCTCCCCTTTTGGAATCAAAGGAAAGATTCCTACTCTAGAAAAGAGTTAAAAGGGGGTGAGGTGGTGGCCATTGATCCCAACTATGGGTTTCAGGGTTATTCCCCTCTGAGATTTGGTTCCCAAATCCTTTACCCACCCCTTTGGGAAACGGGCTTTTGAAGAGGGTCTGCACTTTTTAAGTTTTGGGTTTTCCACGGGAAAACACTTTAAACCAGCAGTTGAGAAGTCAATTAAAGTGCAGAATAAGAATATGGGGGGGCAAAAGGTTTGTGGGCAGGCGTTTAAATGCATCACTTTTCTTAAACAAAAATGTAGTTACATTTTCCTTAACATTCCTAGCACACCAAAACCTTGGGGAAAACATTTGGGTGGCGGCCCCAGGACCGGGAATAAAAAAAGTTTTTACTACATTTTGGGACAAGTTCTGACTGTGTGATACAGAACACTTTTGGGGTTATGGATCAGGACACAGGCAACCCAGTTGAGGTGAGATTTTTTGGGGCCCCAAAAAAATTTCTTACTTTTCAGTCACTCACAAACCCCCTAAAAAGTTTTTCGGGGACTGTTTGTACCTCCCCAACTCCTTGGTGGTTTTGGGGAAATTGCTAACAGTTATTTTCCCTTTTTTCCTTGGCTTGGTTCCAGTCTGTAAGAAACTTTAAAACTGGTGGTAATGGAAAACCCCCCTACTCTAGGCCCAGTCGCTTTAAGACCCACTTCCATTTAAGTGCGAACAAATGAACCTTTTTTAACGGGAAAACTAAAACTAACTCTGTTTCTCTTGCAAAAGGTGTTGTTTGCCTGGGTCTCCCTACCCTGTTTTTTCAACTAAAGCTTTCTTTTTCCCCCTGAGGATAGATTAGTTTACAGGTTTGAAATCTTTTACTACAACCCTCTTTCTTCTCTCTCTCTTGTTTAAATACTGTTTGTATAGCTAGCGTCTTTAAAAGCGGGCGCAAGCACAAAGCCCCATGCCCTCATGGGCAGTCTTTATAAAATTTAATTTTTTTTTTTTACTGTAAGCTGGCTTAGTTTCTCGGTTTTAAAACCCCGGGGGAAAAACCACGCTTCGCACCGTGGATTGTTTTTTTGGGTTTAAACTATTTTGGCACTTCTTTTTGGGGGCATTTTGACACCAATTTTCCCCTTTTTTAAAATTTGGGCCTCACCCAAGTTTTATTAGGGGGGACCCCCTTTTTCCCAGAACACCCCCACCCACCAAAACTGCAGCGTTTCGGGGAAAAAGCCAGCCTAATGGTTTGGGCATAACCCGTATACATTTGGGTTCAGAAACCCTTACTTTTGCTGACAGACAGAAACTGACTTCCCCCACCATGCCCCAGGCCCCTTGATGGCACGTTTTTCGGTAGAGGTGACCTGCTGTATGCCATCTGGGGCCCCGCACCATGCGACTGTAAGCCAAGAAACCGGGGGGGCGGGTTTTTCCCGGGAAAATACAGAAAAGTCACGGACAAAGAACACGACTCCACACCGGGGCTCAACAACGGTTTTTTTTTACTGAATTTTCTGGAACAAGATGGTAAAAAGACCCCCCAAAAACACAAATTTAAAAAATTCGTACCCGGGGCCCCCTGTGGGGCCACGGGCCGCCCCCCAGAAGTTTTACTCTCTGGTTTGCCCCGGAAATTTTTTCCCTTTAAACCGGGGGGTTTCGGAAAGGCCCGTTTAATTTTTTTTTACCTTTTTTTTAAATTTACCGTAATCCCCCAACGGGAAAAAATTTGTATGGTGGCAGTTGCAGGGGCTCGGGGGGGCAGCACAGAGCTTACACAGCTTAAATAAATTTCCCCATTTCCCCTTTCCCAAACGCACGTGCACAAATTTTCCCCTCACAAAATGAACCGGTTAAAAGTAGAAATGGTGCATTTGAAAACTCCCCCAAGTCCTGAACAGGGGGGATGTATTTGGGAAACCCCCCTTTGGCCTGTAACTGGGGCCAACTAATCAAATAATTTTTTCCCCAAAAGGGGGGCCTTTTTTTCCCGCCCTGAACTCTTTGGCGTGCACCCCACCCGCTGAGGAACCCTTAAAAGAGGGCCCGGAAAATTCCCTGTTTCAGGCGATGAAGGGAATGGATGGCCCGGGGCTGCAGACAGTCCTTCTATTTTTGCGGCTTGTCCTTTTTGTCCAGGGTTCTCCCCCTCTCCTCTGTAAATGGCGTTGTTTGGGACAGTCAGGCTCTCCTCTGCCCGGGAAAGGGACTGTAAATCCGGGGCCCCTTTTAGCCCCAGTCTCGGTCTCTGTCTGTTCTCCCAGAATCTCAGCAGTTTCTCAAAATGGCTCCCTTAATTTGTGCAGTTTTTTAACCAGGGTCCCTCTTTTTGCATATAAGGGGAAAAGGGAAACCATAGGGGGCATCTTGTGGCCAAACAGTAAAATACAAAGAAACTTTTTTCAACTGTCATGAAATGGGATTTTACTTTAAAAAAACACAAGGAGGCTGTCCCACTATCCCCATACCCCCCCACTAGAGTTGGGTCCCTCGAAAAACCCCCCCAAAAAAAATTTGGGTTTTTGCGCTTTAAGCCCCGGGGGGGGTTTACACCGGGGGGGGATCTGGGCGTTCCCTACGGGGGGCTATGGGTTTCCCGGGGGCCTCAGGCCCTTTCCCCTGGGGAAGGAGTTTTTGGCTGCTCCCTACCCCCCGGGGTGGCAAGAATTTTCCAGCTGGAACCTCAGTTAAACACCGGCAAGGGGAAACCCCCACCATTCTTAACAAAGGGAGGCTGCGGGGACAGGGGTAGGTACTTGGGCGTAGTTTCAGGCACTTCAAAATCACAGCCCCCTCAAACATTTTTCTGTGAGATTTTTGTGACGGGGGCCCCCCGTCCCCATCGGCTCTACCTCGTAGAGGGGGTGGGGAGGGTCCCCCCTTCTCTTGACCACATATGGGACCCCCCTCCCACCCCCTAAACCAACTTCCCCGATGGGCCCCTTACTCCTGCCCAAAGGCCCCATCCCCCTGGGGCCAAAAAATGTCTTCTGCACAGGCCGGGGGGTTAGGATGCACCCTTGTTTAGGGCGGCTCTTTCCCAAAAACCCCTTTTGCACCCTCCCCCAGTCGGCCGGGGAGTGTTTCCCGGGCCAGGCCGTGGTATGGTCGGTGGTTTGGGGCTGTTGGGAGGGGGCAAAGTGAAAATCCCCAATTTCTCAACCGGTTCCGGGAAAATTTAGCTTGTGGGGGGGGATTTGCCCCCTGGTTACTGTGCACCCCTTTTTTATAGGGGCCCCCCATCCCGCCCCAGTCAGGTACTCAGGCCACCCAGCCCTTTTGGGTGTCCCCTAAAGTCCGCAGAAACTGGATAAGGGTGCGGTTAAACCCCTTTAAATCTGTTCCCTTGGGTTTATACGGAGTAGTTTCGGGACGTCAATATTAAAAACTTTGGGACAGGGTTTGCTCATTTTAAACCCCTTTGGAAAAAAAGCCCCCTTTGGGCGGAATGTATCCTCTGTGGGCACCAAATTCCTGTATGGGAAATCTTGCAGGGCCCCCCCCCAGCAGCAGGGGCTTTTGCAGTTTTTGATTTCCCCAGTGGGTACAGCCACGGCATTTCTTTTGTGAAATGGTCTGTTTATGACCAAACCCGTACGAAAGGCCCAGAGGGAGAGTACCCAATTTTGCAAAAAGTCAAAAATCAGGGGGGGCTTTTTTGGGGCGCAGATGTCGGATTGGTTTTGAAGGGAGCCCGCTTTTTCAGTGCCCCTTTAACTTTAAAACCCCCAGGTTTGGGCCCCTTGAGGCCCAAACTTCTGACACCATGTTAACAAGTCAGGGCCGTACCCCCAGTCGTTGAAGCCCCAAATTATTTGGGTTTTTTACCCCCCAAAAAGGGGCCCCTTTTCCCTGGTCTTCCCGAGCGCCTTGGCCCCATTTACTTGGGGATAACAAAACTTGGGTTTTCTGTGGGTGCAAATCCGATTTTTAAGTAGAAAGGTCCGGACAGGGACCTGGGAAAAACTCAAACTTATCCCACTGCCTCAACAGCTTTTGCCCCCCCTGAGTCAGCTGGGGGCCCGTCCTCTTGGGCGGGGGCCCGACCCGAGACTGGACCAAAACCCCCTTTACTTTTTGTAAACTGGGCAAAAAATCCCGGGCCCTTGCCAAAAGCCCCGTCTTTCCCCAAAACCATCGGCTCCCCGACGCCACCCCCCTTGGGTTTCCCCGTCCTGGAAGGGAAGGGCGGGCATTTCAGTGTCCTCTTTTTCCTTATCGGCAATTTCAGGATGGTAGTCTGACTGGAAAAAGGGAGGGCCATCGGCATTCCCTTTTTTCCCCCCCTGCCGGAACTTAATGGGAATTGGTTTTTGAGAGTCGTGCCACCCCTCTCTGCCGAGGGCCCCCAAGCTTTTGCATTCTCCCCAAAAACGTCAATGGGGTTTTTGTGGTCATGGGCGTCACCTCTGAACCTTTTCAGGTAATCTGCCCAACCTTTCAGTCATGGCCCCCCACCAGGGCTAAACAGTTCCAAACCCAAAGGAGCAATTTAAATTGGGCAGGATTGCGCTCTGCTCCCGCAAGGATTTGACTGGCTTTGGCAATTATCTCTCTCGCCCCCTTTTTGGCTTGGGACAGCCCCAGCCCCCCAAAAATTGTAGTTTCCGTCGTATACAAACAAAAAGGGGGTGTCCCCCCCCCCCCCCCCCCCCCCCCCCCCCCCCCCCCAAAAAAAAAACCGGGGCATAGGGCCCGAATTGGAGGGGGGGTCAGCGCCCATTCCCGCTTCAAAAGCCTCTTGTGGGCCGGGGGGTCCCCCAAACAATAGGGCGAATTTTTTGGACCCCGCCCGTATTCCTAAGTAATTCATTTAAGGGGCCCCTCAGATGAGCGAAAAAGGGGGGTATAAAAACCCTTTGGTAATACCCAGCCAGTCCGGAATGCCCGCCCTTTTCGTAGGGGTAACGGCCCAGGGGCCGGGGTTTGGACTTGGGCCCCCACCTTACTGGGGGCGGGTGTACCCCTTCGAAGTGGGCCACCCTGCCCAAAGTCTTTTATTCGCTGTGGAAAAGTGGACTTTTTGGTTGATTTAAGGCCCCTGGTTCGTAGTCGTTCCGAACCTGCCCCCAGTTTTGAAGGGTGGTCGTCGAAGGGGAAATTCCCCAACACCACAAAATCGTCCAGGTAGTCAAGGGACCGACTCAAAGTTTAAGATCCCCCAGACAGGTTCCCTCAGCTGCTGGGAAATTTCCCCGGGGCGTTTTGGGAAAACCCCCCCAAAAGGATCGGGTTGAACTCGTAGAGGGCCCCCAAAGGGAATTGAGAGTGTCTTTGCCCTAAACCCTTTCAGCCACTGGTTTTTTTCCCGTATTTCCCCTGGCCAAGGGCAAGGGGGGCGAAAAAAAACTTTGCATGGCCTAGGGGCCCGGGCAGCGACTCTTTAATTTCCCCGGGGGGGGAAAAGGCGTCACGAATTTGTCTGGGCTAGAGATGAAACGAAATTTTCAAAAAAATTTGATTCGGTTTACCCTCGCCCAATTTTTTTACCCAAAATTTTTTTTTGGGTTTCCCAATTTTCTTCGGCAGAAAGCATTAAAAAGCAGCTATTTTTCCAGGTCCCCAGAGCCTTTCAGGGTGCTGGTTAAACTTTTTGCCATGTTAAAATTTGCAAAAGGGGCTTGGTTTAGTCTTTAAAACAAGATGGGGTTTTGTTTTTGTTTGCACGCAGTTTATGCTGCCCCTCTTAGAATTTGTTCCCCTATAAAAATTTCCCCGGGGACTTTTAAAAGGGGGAAAAAAATGACCAAAAAAAATCAAAACGGGAATGTAGCCTGATTAAAATCATCCGCGAAAGCTGGAAAAAAAAAGGAGAGTCGGTGGAAAACATTGTGACAGAGTGGGAAAGGTGACGGGGCAGCACGGCAGCATGAGGTGGCAGTGGCAAAATGCATTCTGGGGGTGGAAAACCGAGGAGCCAAAGAGGGCACAATGCTGAAGTGGAGGTCCGGCGGCGCTATGAGGTCAGGCAGTGGCACAATGCATTCTGGAGGGGCAAAACAGTATTGGGCCCACAGAGGGGCACAATGATACGTGTGGGGGTTTTCACGCAGGGAGCATGGATAGGCGTGGCACAATGACATTCTGGAGGCGGAAAAAACCGTTGGGCCCAAGGGGCACAAAAACGTGTGGAGGTCACGGCGGGCAAGTTGAGATCAGGCAGTGGCACAATGAATTCTGGGGGGTAACAGTATTAGGCCACAGAGGGGGCACTTGATACGTGTGGAGGTCACGAAAGCGCAGCATGAGCAGGCAGGGGACAATGAATTTGGGAGGGGCAAAACAGTATTAGGCCACAGAGTGGCACAATGATACAGTGTGGAGGTACGCGGGGAGCAAGATGAGATCGGCAGGGGGAAAGACATTCTGGAGGGGGGCCAAAACAGTATTGGACAGGTGGAAAATCAAACAGTGTGGGGGTCACGGCGGGCAGTATGAGTTGGGCGTGGCACAATGCATTCTGGGGGGTAAACAGATTGGGCCACAGAGGGCAATCACACAGGTGGAGGTCACGGTGGCAGCGTATGGATCCCCCCCCAAAGGGTGGCACAATGACTTTGGAGGGGGGCCAAAACAGTTTGGGCCCACAGATGGCACAATACAGTGTGGAGGTAACGTCGGGCGATGGATAGCAGTGGCAAAAGACATTTGGAGGCGGCAAACAGTATTAGGACAGGGGGAAAATCCACATGTGGAGGAAAGCGGCGCATATGAGTTCAGGCAGGGCACTGACATTTTGGAAGGGCGGCAAAAAGTTTAGGACAGAGTGGCAAAATCCACAAAAGTTGGAGGTCCCCCGACGGGCAGCGTATGGATAGGCGTGGCAAAGCTTTGGGGCGGTAAACAGTATTGGCCAGAGTGGCAAAATGATAATGTGGAGGTACGACAGCAGCAGTATGAGTCAGGCGTGGCCAATAAATTTCGGGGGGTGGAAAAAAAACGATTAGTCCACAGGTGGCACAATCACACAGTGTGGAGGTCAGAAGAGCAGCATGGATCAGACAGGGGCCCCAAATGCATTTGGAGGGGGCAAAACAGGGGAACCCAGAGTGGCACAATGATGAGGCGGCGGTCACGGCGGGCAGCAGCATGGGGTCAGGCTTTGGCACAATGACACAGGTGGAGGACTTGGCAGCGCCCAGCACAGCATGAGGTCAGACAGGGGCCAAATGACACAGTGTGGATTCACGCAACAGCAGCGCAGAATGGGTTAGGTGGCACAAGACAGGGGTTGAGGGGGTGGCATTAAAGCCCCGGAAAAGATGGTGGTAGGGATGGAGAAACTGTAGCGATGTGTGGATCAGGTGGGTGGGGCATCAGAAAATGGTGGGGGGTTTAGTTTAAAACCAGACTGACGCCCAAGGCTTGGTGTGTGGAAATCCTGGCGATAGCTGATTCATCTTGAAAAAGGGTCAGTCTTTTACATTTCCGTGGACAGGGGTTTTTGGGGTAACGATGGCCCCCCCCGCAGAACCCCCGTTCTGATGCCACATAGTGGCCCGGGAGGAAGTTTCCACTGAAAAACTTGGCAGTGGGGCCCACAATCCGTTTGGCTCCCAGTGTCCAGCGGATTTTTAAAATGAGGTGGCAGAGTGCTGTCAAGTAGGCTACAACTGCTCCAGGCTATGTGTGTGGGTTGCCCCCCACTGGCGGGTGGGGGAAGTGTCATCAGTGACCCCAGACTTGGGTTATACTGATGGAGTGGTACTGCTCCTACCCCCCCCTTCCCCCCGCAGGGGGCTTTTTAGGAGGCTGAGGAACCCCCCGGCAACCGTCAGAGGGGGGATGCCCCACATAGGGAGAGCCAACTATTACGGAGGTTTTCCCCATAGTATTTGGTTTTTTTTCCCTTCAATAGCTGGGAAAAAGGGCCCCTTTTTTGGGTCGGTAGCGAGGGTCCCAATAGGGTGGAGAGCCCGAAGTCACCTTGGGATGTGCTATTGGTTCCTAGCCCGGAAAAAAAGTGCTGGGGCCTTGCCAAATGCTCGGGGGCTCCCTGCCTCTTTTCCCTTTTATCTGCCCGGTCTTGGGGGTCTTTGCCCCGTCTTCCTCATTTACCCCCTCAGCTGCTCCCGCTCCTCCCCTTTTTGTCATGGGTAGAAAAAACCACTATTTCACCCGACAAAGCTTTTTCTCAATTCCTCCCCCTCCATTTCAGTCCCCCCGGATTTTGTGGCCCCGAGATTGTGTCAGTTCCGTCCCTCCCCGACAGTTTTTTCAGCATTGTTCCCGGACTGAAGCAGTGGAATGATGTTTTTATCCCCAGTCTGGCGACTGCAAAAAACTCGCCCCTTTCGAAAGGCCCCAACAAAAGGGTGTCCGATGAGCTGCCACTGGCTGCTCAAAGTTTTAAGGGGAGTACTTTGTTGCCGGGGTCATCAAAAAATCGTTAATGGCCTTTTCTGGTCAAATTACCCAAAAAGGGGGTCGGGGTTTTTTGGGGGGCCCCCTGCAATAAAGGGGGGTGTTCTGGTTTGTACGAATGGATTAAAATGCATGACGTTTCCTGGCCCCTTTTCAGAATGTTTTGAAGACGGTGGAAGACTTCAGGGAACCTTTTTACAAACCCGTTGAAAAACTTTTGGCCTGCAGGGCGATGGACCATCCCCCCTCGGTGCACGCAGAACCCCTGTTCCTCCCCTTGTCCCTCCTGGTTCCCATTTTCAGTTGGGGGAGAAAGCACAAAAACGATTTTTGGCTGGTGGAGCGTTCCTCCCCCCGTGTGACTTTGTTCGCCGAGGCAAGCCGGGGTTTGAACCCGGTGACACGCTGTGCCCCCAGTGGTTGTGGGGGCAGTACTTGTGGGGTGGATGGTGGTGGTGGGGGGAGGGGGGGAGGCGGACATTGGGCAGGTGCAGCAGTTTGTCGTGGGGGAGAAAAACGGGTTCTGTCCAAGTTGTTGGTGTGTGGGCTGGAAGCACATTCACCCCGTGGGGCCGTAAGGACATTACTGGCCCCGACCGTAGTTACAGTCCCGGTCCCGTTGCTTTTCACTTGGGAAAATGATAAGTCAAGGGTGACCCCCCTTTGTTCTACATATTTTGAATGCTGGGGGACTGCCTTTTTGGAAAAGAAATTCGGTTTTGGGAATTCCATTGGCTCGGCCAAGCTTTTCCTGGGCGGTGCAGAGCCCCTTTGGAAGGGGGGGATTGCCTACCAACCTTTTTCGGGCCGGTCGTCTCCCCTTTAGGATGGTGGAGCTTTTTGTTTTATTTGAATCGCCCCGGAACACTGTGGGCCATAGTAGCAGGGAAAGATTGGACGGCGATTGTGTCAAAGAACGTCCCTTTGAATTGGGTTTATTGGGGAATTTTTTTGAAAAGGGGTGTGTGTGTTTTGGGGGGGTTTACAAAATCTAGCCCTTTTCCCGCCTGGATTATGTGGTTGTTTTTTTAGTTACAAGGGTCCAGTCGGGGGGCTTCTTTTATTTTTTTCAAACCGTCCTGGCTGCCCACCCGGGGGTCTTTTAGAAACCCCTGAGGTACCTTAAAGATGGCGGCAATTTCCCGTTCTCAGGGGGTTTTCAAGGGGGGGAATGGATGGTCCGGCTGCAGGGGCAGTCCCCTTTTATCCCTTGGGGCCCTTGTTTCCCTTTTTGTCCGGAGTTTTCTCTCTCCCCCTCGGTGGCGTCTGTATAGACAGTCAGGCTTCTCTGTCCCGGAAGACTGTGAATCCTGGCTCTTTACTCAGTCTCTGTCTCTGTTCTGGGCTGTTCTCCTCAGAATCTCAGGGAGCTTTCAAAAAGGTGCTACATGTGCCAGTCTTAAAACCAGTCCCTATTTGAAAATACTGGGGAAAATGGAAAATAGCGGGATCTTGGGGCCCAAACAGTAGAATACAAGAAAAAAACTTTACAAACTGTCATGCATGGGATTTTAAACCCGAAAACCCAAGGATTTGGGGGGTGTCCCAAATATCCCCACGACCACCTTTAAAATTACTTTTGGCCCCTTAAATAAATTTAAAAATAATATTATTTTTATTATTATTATAAATATTTATATTTTTAATATTTTTTTTTTATATATATATATATGTGTGGGTGTGGGGTGTGTATACCTTTTTATAGTAATTGCTGGCCCCCCCAATTTTTGTTTTCCCGTGTTTTATATTGTGAGCTTGCACAAAATCTGGGTCACTCGCAAGTCCTTTTAGGCATGAGACAGAGGCAGATATTGGTTCAAAAGGTTTTTTTGCTTCCCTGTGTTTTTTTGCCCAGCCCGAAAAAAAAACGGATGGCAAAAAATGCAAAGGGGAAACATATTAAAAATTAAAAAAAAAATCCCGCTGGGCTGAGGCCTTACTATACCCCAGGTGTAGTTCCCCCACTAGCACCTTTTTGGGGGCGGGTTTTTAGCAGAACCCCTGGCTTCCCGGGAAAATTGGGGAAAGGGCTCCCGCCCAAAAAGGGTTTGATGGGGATGCAGCCCGCCCGTAGCTTCCTGTTTACCTTTTAACCGGGCCCGGGGAAAAACCCGGGGGTGGAAACCATGGGGAGTAAGCACCCACCCCGCTTAAAGCTTACTCCCAATGAAAGGTGAAAAAGGGGAAAGGGTGGTTTTGCCATACAACAGACAACTTTAAATTTTATGTTTGGGCAGTTGTACTGCCGCACCCATTTAAAAAATGGCCTTTACTCCACAAGGCTCCTTTCCCCTTTTTTTCATGTATCTTGCTCTCTCCCGGTCAAGCCCAGATTTAAAGTGGTATATACACTCCCTTATTTTGCCTTCCCCGCTGTGGCCCTTTTCATATCCCCCCCCCTGCTCAGCCTTTTGGGGCGGGCATTTGTGCCTTTAAAAATTTTGACCCGTGACAATGAAACAGCTTTTGGGCCCGTTGTACCCGGGGGGGATGTTTGACAGAGAATTTTAAAACCTTTTAGAGCCCGGAAAACCCCCGGGTCACCCTTTCGTTTTCCCCTTTTTTCTGTGCCTTTCCCCTTTAAAGGGGGTGGCTGTGGACCCTAAAGGGTTTTACCTATCAAGTAGTTTAAAGCAGGAATCGATAAGGCCCCCCTTAAGGCCCCCATTTTTCTCTCCACTTTGGCTTAGTTTTTCTCCGCCGCTGACAGATTCCTGCTGAGGTAAACTATCTGGTGTTCTTCTCCCTCAACCAGTTGTGATAGGACAGCCCCTAAGCCTACCTCAGAAGCGTCTGCCTGAACAATAAATTATTTCTGAAAGTTTGGGGCCAGGAGCACGGGTCTCTTGCAGAGTACCTCCTTTAGCCTTTGGAAGGCTTGTTCAGCCTCCTGGTTCCACTTGACCAAAGTGGACTTTGTCCCTTTTGTGAGGTCCGTCAGCGGGGCTGCTATGGAGGCAAAGTTGGGCACGAACCTCCTATAGTACCCTGCGATACCTAAGAAGGCCCGGACCTGCTTCTTGGAGATTGGTTGAGGCCAATTTCTAATTGCCTCCAGTTTGTCCATTTGGGGCTTGATGACTCCCCTCCCAATGTCGTACCCTAGATAGCGGGCCTCCTCTAGCCCTATGGCACACTTGTTAGGGTTGGCGGTCAGACCTGCTTCCCTTATGGCGTCTAAGACAGCTTGCACTCTGGTCAGGTGGGACTCCCAATCCGTGCTAAAGACCACCACGTCATCCAAATATGCTGCTGCATATTTTCTATGGGGCTGTAGGATGACGTCCATCATCCTCTGGAATGTGGCCGGAGCCCCATGTAGGCCAAAGGGAAGGACCACGTAGTGAAAGTGGCCATCTGGGGTGGAACAAGGATGTTTTCTACCTTGGCCTCCTTTTTTTGTGAGGGGGACCTTGCCAATAGCCCCTTGGGTCAGGTATAACGTACTAATGTACCACTCGCGGGTCCTATTAACCTCTCAACCAATTATCGACCCGGGGCATGGCGTAGGCATCAAATTTTGTGAGCTCGTTTTTTAGCTTACGTAAAATCGTTTGCAGAAACGTTAGATGCCATCGGGGTTTGGGTCATTGAGCACTATGGGGCTCGACCACACACTTGGGATTTTCTATGACCCCAAGCTCCAGCATTCTTCTTCATCCTCACTCGGGCAATTGCTTGCACTCTGGGCTTCAGGGACCCTATATGGCCTACAACCGTAACCTTTTGGCCGGCGTTCTGTTTGATGAGGTCATGTTCACAGATGACCTTCGTCGTTAGCCGAGACATGGTAGATCTGAAAAGACCTGCCGGTTCCTTTGTAGGGAATTCCCTAGTTTCCTGCCGCTGTGATTCTGATAGGACTCTGGAGATACGGACGGGTGGCAACTCTCCGTTTTGGGCCACCCTGATGTCTCTCTTACCGCCGTAAAGCTTTGCCGGTCCTTCAGGGCTTTAATTAGGTTGATTGTGTATATTCTGATAAGGTTTCTTCTACCAGGCTGGAACACCTTATAGTTGGACTCACTGACCACCGCTCTTTGATCTCCTAGGGGCCCTGCTCCACTATTGCAGTAAAACTGCTTTCGACCGTGGGGACAAGTACTAGCAACCGAATCGCCGGGCTGGAACCTACTTGACCCTGCGAACCTGTTATTTACCCTTGCCTGGGTTTCTTGGGCCCGCTGTAGGTTCTCTCGCAATATAGGCAGGACTGCTGCCGATTCTATCTGCATCTCGGCAATATGTTCAATCACGCTCACCTATTAGGGGGTATTTTCATTGCTCCCAGGTCTCCTTGGCATGTCCAGGATTCCCAGGGGATGTTACCATTAGAGGAGATCGAAGGGAAGAAACCGGTGGACGCTTGCGGTAACCCCGTAAGAGAACTTGAGACTAGGGTTGAGTAGGCGGGGTCCAGTCTCTCCCATCCTTTATTCCACCACCTTTTTAAGCATTGGACTAAGGCGCGTCTTAATGAACCTCTCACACAAGGACCATCGGTTGGGGATGATATACCGACCGGGGTTCGGAGATGGGTAATATTGAGGTGGCGGCACAGCAGAGTTCTTTGGTCACCGTTAGACATAAGGGGGTACCATGGTCGGGTCAGTATCTTTTTCCTTCGGGATACCGTGCGAGTGAACATTTGGAAACAACTCCTTGGCCAATCCCTTTGAAGGAGGTGTCCTAAGGGGAATGGCCTCGGGGATATCGCGGGGTGGCGTAGCTCAAGGAACCCTAAGATATGCTGATTGTCTCTCGGGCTAACTATGGGGGCGGCCCCTACAAGGTCCATGACGATCTCTCAAAGGGGACATCTATTATTGGCAGGGGGATTTGGGGGCTCCGGTAAATGTGCCTGAGGGGCATGTATTGGCAACTCTGGGCAAGGATGGGCAGAAATCTTCAATGGCCCTATAAATCAATGGCAGTAGAAGTTACGCTCTACCCATCTCCCGGGTTTTCTCCACCCCTATGTGTTCCCCCCAGCACATGGGAGTGGGCTAGACTCTCCAACACCTGGTGGACATGTGACTGGGACCAACAAATTGCCTCCACCACTCGTTGCGGTCTTTTTTACCCGGTATAACTATTCGTTTGTTGACCGCTAATAGATGGGTACACCATATCCTCCCTGGTCCCTGGGGTTTCCCATCTATCATCTTGACGCTTCTCCAAGCGTTGTTCTTAGGTTTGGGTCCCTCCGTTGCCCCGTACCAAAGTTCCCTATGGATATTGGCAAGAGGCGAACTCGAGCTCAGAGGGCGTTTTCCTCTGGGTCCCACCGCCAGGAACGGACAACGGTAACCATCGGGCATCTCCGGGCTCCTGGTGCGGGAAACTATCACCCTGTTCATCATTATACCTTTGCACTCTTTTATTCTCACACACAAATCCAGAACAAGGGAAAGTCACAGCCTATGACAGCTCTGTTAGGTAGGCTTGCAACGGACAGCCACCACATGTCTGCGGCACAGAGGGAGTCTATATGGTGAGTCGGAAGTTGGGTAGTGTCTAGGTGTTTCCCCATGGATACAGACCACCCTATACGGCGGGTTCCGGAGTGGCTGTGCTACCAGCTTGGCCTGTACCAGGGTCACCAAGTCCCGGAACGCCATGAGTGCTTGAATGGATAACGTCCGTTGATTTTTTGACGTACACTCCCGACCGAGGGTCACCACCGTCTCGCATGTGGAGGTTAGGATGGCCTAGGCAAACATTCGGACGTTCGCCGTGTAACGCACACCAGTCCATGGGGGTCCCCCCTGATTTTGGACATCGTTGCAGCGACATTGTCCCTGTCCATCGCATTTCCAACAGACATTGGGCCCTGAGTCTGGGTGAAAATGGTCTGGATTTTGGGGCGGGAGTGGGGCAACCTTCCCCCTTTCTCAAGCCAAACTTGACCACCTACCATCGGGACCTCTACCATCCCCTTTTGGGTCAGAGACAGTCTTAACCGTACTGGCGTAGGTGGCATGCAGACCCTGGTGAAAACTCTTCAGTTGGCGCTGTAACGTAAACTCCACGGAGACGGCTCGTCCAGACTTTTGGGGTCCGTGTGTTACCAACACAAGCGCTGATCCTCACGGTAAGGCACGTTCAAAGCGATCACAAAAAACCCGCTGATCACCTGGGCAGGGGAGAAGACTCTCTGGTGAGCCATTTCTGGTGAGATGGTAGAGGTAATACTTTTGGTGATTCGCGGGTGGCTTTGCCTGGATCGAACTTCCAGGTGTTAGACTTTT